>DWMP01000101.1:0-12015 GCA_018245295.1 Agara epimachia | reverse complement strand
CATACTTGGACATTTTTACATAAAGATTTACGTGTGAATAAACCCATTTGGAGGTTACATTTACATATTATTATAAGAACAATAAAAAACAAACTTTATTACCTGAATTTCTATGTAGTTCACAGTCTTTATTTGCATACGTAATCTAACAATTGCTAAACAAATGTGTCTATAGTAAAATTTAAGCTTATACTATGCATTGCGAAACAATTGATTGACATTTAGCATTTGGCAATAAAAGTGTAAGGTGTTATTTATACTGAAGCATATATGTATATGTCGTTTTAAAGGCTGACGTGGACGTGAATGTTTTTTACTGTTGATATTTAATTAGATACACTTGGTAAAGTCGATAAATGGCTAATGGCATTTGCACAGTGCAGGTACTTGTTAACAATGTTGTGTTACTCGTTCCCGCACGGGACAAGCAGGATGAGAACCGGTCTGTTGCAGCCTTCCTCCAATAAAAACTAACATCCTACCCGCAACTTGATGGAATTTTAAAGGTGCAGTTATATTAGTTTTGCAATATGTACGACAACACAAAAAATAACGGGTGACCACGGGAGCCTTAAAGTAGGCATTTATTTAAGTGGTAAAAGAATGTATTTTACACTTTAATTTCTCAAAACCTTAAGTTGGTATGCTGTCGACAAAAGTATAGGCAACGATTTAATTAATAAATGATTACTTGCATATCATTAGATTCGTATAAAAATATTTATGTTCATATTGAGTTGCATGACAGGTTGCCTTGTTTCAATTTTACGTTAGTAATACACGTCACAATCCACAAATAGTTTATTTAAATTATTTAATAATAGCTATTAGTTTAGTTTTGAAATGGTCGTAGCCCTGATCCAGTAACTATTTGTAAACGATATTTTAAGCAACACCAGACACGGCTAGCGCTTGGTTGGATGATCACTAATGTTTCTGTGCTGCGGAGACTAAGTTGCGTAGTCGGTCTCGATTGTTATGTTTAGGTAGCAATCGTTACATATCCTCGGGGATCCCAAATGCGGTTTAAAAAATTCCCTACTAACCCGTAGCCGTAAATTCTTAGCCAATCAGCACGTACAAGAGTAACGTGGCGCACCAGGCCTCTCACAGATGGATGGATGAACCATACGCGGAGTCTACGTAGATGTACGGGACGAAAATAAATAATAAACGATCAATAAAGAATAAAGAGGAATAAATAAAGATCCTAAACCATAAAAGGATTCACATTGAGGAGAATTGTCACTTTCAACTAAGCATTAATTAAACTTTAGTATTGCATTAGTCTAATTACATTTTTAAACATTCTTGAACAATGCGGTTTTAAGTGATTGTGATTGCCGAAATAAAACCTTGTTAATTTAACCTTATATGACTTAGAATGTTTCATGACATGACAATGATTGTGGAGCAATACCGAAGATGCGGCAAGTTCAGTAATGTTAATAAGAGCTATGTACCTCCTGCATCTACCAAACAAAAGAGTAAAATAATGAACATTAACCCTTTTTATATCCGCCAGCTAGCACGGCTCTCTCCTGCAATTGCGGTAGACCTGGAGCATGCTCAACCACTTTGCTCTGTTGGTGAAAATGGGGGTTATGAAATGAAAATATTAGATTGTGTTAAAGGTTTTGCAATTACTGAGATATTTTATAAGAAGTATAACCTGTTTAAACGGTTTTTTTTTTAATATTTATAGGAGGAAAGGAAGTTTTTAAGGAAACTCACAAATGTTTTAGTGAGTCGCGTCTGCTCGCACTAATTTAACAACTTAGCGACCTTCAACAGGATAAATAATTTCGTAAAACTTACAAGCCTCCGAAGTCCATAATAGCTCAGGGTATATTATTTTATTTTGTTACAAGCAAATGATTGTGTCACGTTTAAGGCCTTACTTAGGAATGGCTACATATGACTTTGCTTGTCTAGAATCAATTAATACGAGATATTAAAAAATCTCTTAAGGAATCCAACGCTGTCTCACATTTCGATTGACTGCATTACTATCAGGTACCTATGTTCACTAGCGAACTGATTATTTATTATTCCAGTTGATAATATTTACTTTTTCTGATTGTTGTAGGACCACTATTGTTTATAAATACGACCTCAGATTTTTTTCGAAAACAGTTTGTAAATAAATTATTATGTCAAACCAAGCGGTCGTTGCCACTGTTGTACGCGACTGCTCAATAGTGAATTCAGTGGATTACGTTAAGCTTGGATAAGAATACAAATATATTTCTTTAATACATTATTTATTGTTAAAATACATTGTTTTTAAAAACTGTTTGCCCTGGCCAATGTATGTTTTACATGTAAAAGTACAAATCAAATACAATGAAGACATCACGTCAAAACTTTAGAATATTGCTATATTGGGTTAAATGCTAACAATTTAAATGATGTACTGTCTTTGAAGCACCATGCTCCGTTCCGATATGGCTCAGTGCCATGGGATTGTATTACATTTATGGTCAGCTTAAATATGTAAAAATAACAAGTGATAGTGATAGTAATTGTAGGTTTCCTGATGTACCCACGTGATTATTACGTAATATTACGTAAGATTAGATAAATATATAATTTTATATGAATATGTAGCTCGCACACGTGTATACATACGGTTCTAATATCTCAAAAATTGTTTTTTCTATTCATTAGGAAACTTTTGCATTTGTACTACTTGCAATTGTCTGCGAATGGCGAGTCCTTTGAGAAGCCAAATAAGGCTACTTTACACAAGAGAATCGATTTGCATGCCATCCATCAAAACTTTGTCTTTTTAAAGTGTGGGCGTACGACAATGGATTTCTCAGAATGAAAGAGCCTTGAATTCCTGCTCTGTGTCGTCTGAGTTTATTTAAATCTTCTGCAGTAGGAAATAAGAAAACAAAAGTTTGTTTAATACGAATGTTTTTGAAATAAACTCAGAAACTATCTTTATTTATACCTATACATACAACGTGACTCGAATCACGTAGCGGCATTGTATCCGTAATAATGTGACGTAGCGCCAAGATGTAAGTATTAAGACGATTAATAAAATAAAGGTGATAAAAAAATAATTCGTAATTAGTATTAAATAAGTAGTCAACACGAGTAGAATTTAAAAAAAATTACGGCGTTGTTACTACCGAAAAATTTTTTTTTTTGTTTATTCCGAGGACACATTCTTCTCTAAACAGGTAACAGTCACAAATCTAAACTGTAGCTCACATTCTACTCAGGTATTAATTATGCATTATAAGCAAACAAACTATGTACTAACAACATACAAAATTGTACACGAATATTATAAAAGTATAAAAAGTTATGATTATATGCCACTGTATATCAGTAACGACTTTTATATCCAATATATCTTATACCATAAAGATTTCTAATTACATTCGAACCGTTACCGTACCTCGGCTATTTAATTATCTTCCCATTAATTATGATTTCTGCCTGTAAAAACTTTAGTCGTGATGCCTTATAAATTATGTGATAATACATGTCTTAAAAATTATCCACAACGTTAGCTTATCGTAGCGTGAATTAATTATGAAAAAAAATGTATACCTATTTTAAAAATACACGAGTACTAATGATCGTGACTTTGACAAACCAGAGACGTAACTATAAACTTACTATTACTCATTATATTGATTAGGACTCAATATTGAATCCATGTAGACCAACTCAACCGGCACTCGTTTCAGGCGTAACTCAGCTTGAAACTCAGTGTTATGCTTTTCTAAATTCACGTACGCTATACGGTTTTGATTATAATATGTATGTTAGTGATGCTTAATCATTAAGTTAAATAAGTCATGACATTACCAACGGATTACCATGTTTATCTGTTTTACATCGTGTAAAATAGAACGATTGGTTTTAGTAATTAACATCAATACAAACCGTTTATCAATTAGGCTCTTTACCAACAGATAGTAACTTCGATGTTTATCCAGTGCCAAATGCCAGTGCTTGGTACTTTATTAATATTATTATCAATCTAGTAAACAAAACTTCGGCATGAATTTATCGGCTTACACTATTCCTTTTAGTAGTTACAATAGGTAGATATCTGTATGAATGAAAACAGTGCGGTCCGTTGGTTGTGCTGTAACCCAAGCGCTAGGCCAAGGCCGAGTGACATAACACGTTACGTGTCGCGCCGTTAGCTGCGCCCGCGCACCGCTACTTGCCGCTAAAGATAGCTCCAACCTGAATATCGCTTACTTTGATGCACTACGTTGATTGCTTATTATTATTCCATCCACAAGAAGATTCTTGTTGTACATGCAGCTAATTCCACTAAAAAGTTTTTTCTACTAAACATGTAGAAATTAATGTATGATGTGTACTGTTTGTAAGCGGGACTATTTCAACTAAAAAAACAGACACTTTAAGAAGTCGGGCTTATTTTGGCTACACGGCGCATTTTCAGGGATATGCGATATTTTATATCAGCTTAACGTTTTAATTTTGTTTGTAGACAAATGCTTGATTTTGACTATCTTGTCCTATTGCGTGTTTTTTAGTCATTCCTAAATAAGGTATCAAATTAAAGTCATATTTTTTTACCCTCATTTTTTGCTCGATTACATAGAAAGAACGGAGGCACATCACTAACTAAGAACGCGACATTTTCTTCATCGGCGCATTAACCACCGTTAGTCGGCAACACTGATGTGGGGATATTACAGCAATAGCGCATGTAACGTCATGTCATTGCGTTTGTGCGTTTGTCGCGGATGTCGACCAACGGTATCGCCAATAAGAGATTACGCGGAAAATAGCGCTGTCTTCCATAGCTGCGCATTCCGAAATAGAAAAACTTGGAACATACTCATACAGTTCGTGCAACCTTTTTTACGTCCGACTCCTGAGCACCAGTATTTTCTAAAACGATGGGAGATCTGGAAAATGCTCGACCACGCAACCCCAATGTGGAATGGTTGGGCGCTTGAGTGTGTTTGGCCTCATGTATATGTACAATTTTAGCAAGAATATAATTTGGCTACAAATTCGGTTTTGCTGACAAGCTAGCCTTCACTCAGCTTACCTTTAAATATCCTACATGTTGCGTCGTCTTGCTAACAAGAGTGATTCATTTTCCTTCTTCTAGCTCAATAGATATTTCTAACCCCTTTAATAAATTTCCTTTGCTTAAAACCAGTTCTTACTGCTATTATATTCGCTTCTGCTATAACATTTTTAAATAATTTGAATAAAACTCATCTCTTTTCTCTCTGTCTCTCTTTCTCAACTTTGTAAACTCAAAAAATCGTCTAGAAGACATGTCGTTAGCATTAACTTTGCACGTTTTCGATACAGTTTTTTTCGTATGACTTATTAGTCAAGCAAAGGTCGAGAAATTGCAACTATACAACTCGTCCAATCCCATCATTGTCCTAATTATTCAGTTGGCGCTATAAAAACGAACAAGGGCAAACTCGTTAAGCCGTTATGTTTTAAACAAAACTTATACTGGTTGTAATAATGACCTTCAATACAAAGCATTATAGGTAGGTAGTTATACCCGTGTGGGTTTCATGAGTAACGACCATGGCTGCTTATAACTCTTTGTGCTGGTCATTGAAGGTTTTCTTCAATTATTACTGGAATAACCTTGCTCCGATATTATTCAATTTAGTGTAACAGATGACTCGCGGTCTTTGTTTATGTTAACAAAGGCGACGCAATGTTAGTGACAATTATTATTACATTTTTCGTACAGTATTCATACATACATATAACACCAAATACGTTTCGGTCTAGTATTTATTTGTTTTATTTATGTTAACTACAACTATTTGAATGTGAATTATTCGACGGTCAACCAATAAAAAATATAGAGTTCTACAAAGTATCTACTTAAATAAAAAAAGAATGGAATAAATATTTATTGAACTCTAATAATTATAGCGTAATTCTACATACCAGTGAAATGTAACGATAGCCCACAACAGTGTTGGTGAAGAGGGAAGGGTAAATTGTTTTCTCTCCATGTTGAACATAGTAGCGTAACAGTTACAGAATAATACGCTTAAGAAACCAGTCATACACGAATGGATTAAACGTAGAGACGCATCCTTCTATAAATGCTCAGATTACAGCGTCAACATAACGTTGCGACTTCACTATAGACGGTTTATTACTTGCCATCAAGTACACAGTTATTCTTTGACCATTTTAGTTTGCTCTTGGGAAGTGCTCTAGCCGGTTCTATTATAAAACTAGCTTAGATCCGTCAATGGGTTAATGTTTTATGCAAGATCACGTTTTAATGCTCTCCGCTTATGACAATGAAATTTTGTAGGTATATGAAAATTTAATAAAAAGTTTATAGTAAATAAAAGGTTTATAATAAAGTACGTCAATTTTTTAATGAAATAAAATCTCGAAAGGTAGTCAAAAATGCAATATTCGCCCAATCGGTGCAGTGGCGTCACAAGTTGTGATAAATGATCACCGTCAAGAACACTCTGCGGCGTCCTTACTCGTAACACGGTTTCGTCCTTCTCGAAACAGTCACGATCTCGCGCTGAAGCGATATTTGGCAGCAAGTACAGTTACTTATCGATTCGACATTGTCTCGTCCTGGCATTCAACGACTCAGTGGCGACGCGCGTGCTTTGCATTCATCGGAGTGCTCGTGAGAACTGATACATGCACCACAGTCAATGATACATTCTTAGGTCTAAAAGCTAGGTTGTATTACTGTGTCTCGATTGCTCTAGATTTGGAGTACAAATCAAAGAATCACTTACATAAAAAATAAAATTCAATAGTTTTAATAAAATTTGATTAAACACATATGCCTACACTTATAACCTTATTTCCTCTCTGTTACGATTATATTCAGTGAAACTTCAGCTTAATAGGTATTTATGAATTACTGCATTACGTATACGTAATGCAGTAATTCACGTAATGCAGGAATAGGTGGTGAGCCTATTGCCATGCACCGGGCACACATGCAGACTCCGAGTCACTACTAGAGTCGGTACCCAACCCGGGAATTGAACCCAGGACCTACCGATCGGCCATCGCGCTAGCAACCGCCCGACCCACGATACAGAAAATAATTACATGGTTTCATTAAAAACGCACCATTACGCATGTACACGCTTGCATTCTCTCGCACAGGTAAGCAAGAATACATGCACGCACATGCGCTATATACGTTTTCAGTACTTCACATGGGTTACAATTACATCACAAACACACCGGATGCCAATTGGTGCAAAAATACAATTCTTTTATTACGCGGATCACATTTTGCTCTACAAGTCAACTGCAGCCGCAATGTTTCTCATATAATTTGTAATATTTTAAATTCAATTATGATTTATATTGTTTCTAAGTATTATTGTTATATTTGTCTTCTGTTTATTTAACTAATTATTCCTGTTAATCCACAGAATAGTCTGATTTTACTCAGAATGTTTGAACAGTGCGTCACAGCGCAGCCTTCTTATCTACTACATATTGCCAATCCAATAAGTTAAGAAATATGGTACTTAGATCTAAAGACTTACAAAACACTAACAAATCCAAAAAAAATTATTACAAAAAATTAAAGTGAAAATTATATTTTGTTAATTATAATTCTCATCAAAATAGGTCTAACGTGATCCTAAACTCTTACTGTTAAAAAATATAAAACCTACATTTGAAGGGCTTTCCACTTCCAAGCAACGATGAGAATAAGCAGCTAAATTATTTAACAATAATCCCTTCACGTTTATGAACATTTATGAATATATACATACGAAAGAATATAAACCGAATCAAAATATTCAATAACTAAGAAGTAGCACAATAGCATGTTACGCTTGCGTAAACGAATAATTCTTACGTTTTCTAGTTGAAAGTGCAAGTGTGCTCCGGATACAAACATTATCATCGATTGGCTTCTGAAAACAATTCCACAAGCCTTGTCCTAAAACCGAGCCAAGGAATATATAAATTAGGCATGCATCTAAAGCCAACCACCGCTCGAAGGTCCTGTACCACACGTGTGGATGCACGAGATTTGTGCATAAAGGCCAACGTGAGCCCATACACTTATAAGCCCATTCCTTTTCACACAAACCTGCAACGTGACTTATCTCGACCTTGTTGTCGTATAAACTCATTGCTCAAATGTAAATGTAATATTTACCAACAAATAATAGGATTTTTTAGTAATTATAGTACCAAAATGCCCTAATTTCTTTTGAAAAAAAAGTCTTACCTAAACATATTTTTGTTAATAAAAATTATACGTTTATTACGCACAATTAAACAACAAGTAGATATTAGATGAATGGGGTAGTAGTAATTTCCATAAACCTTAGGAATATGCTGAAGAACTATCCTCACCCATTTTAAATTATTTCTTTCATATATATTTAAAGGTGATTACAGGCGTAATGTTACGTTACGTTATTTAAAGGTACCTACTCAGATTTCGAATATTTTTGGAACTTGTGAAGTAATGAAAAGGTTTACACTCTTTGGCATTTTACCTTTATAAGCTTTATTCTGATATCTAGACATTTATCCATCTATTATTTTAAATACTTGTAAGATTCTTATATGTGAAATGTCACGCATAAAAAAATGGATAACTTTTCCATATTTCTATATTATATACGTATGGGAAGCTCTATTAGATTTTTATACATATGTCCAATTAAAATAAGATATTAAATATCAAATTTATGAATAGCGGCATCTATAAAGTTGTTGTTAAAGAAAAAATCGGAACGGAAAAATTTATGTTCGTCCAAAATGCATATTAAATGGCATTCGATTCATAACCATATCAATTCTATCATATAAGATTACATGCTGCAAAGTTATATTAAATATCCTGTAGTAGATCAACTGCTACACTGACTATTAGACTATATTGATGGGAAAACCGTTGGTTCAGAACGGTTCTCGAACGTCCCTCATGATTTAAAATACTTTTCAGCTGTGAGCCCCATTTTCTCACAATTTTACATTAAAACTACGAGAGGCCCAAACGGTATCTGCTGTATTGCTCGTTATCTTTAGCATAAACCTAGTTACCAGGATATTATTTACTATTATATATGAGTCCATATAGTAATAAATAATCGCAATCATCTCTCCTCCATATAGATACATAGTGTGTCAATATTACAATTTAACTTGTATATTGGCGTGATTATTGCTGCTCTTGTTACGGTCTTATTAACTTGCCTGTTAGGTCAGTAATTACTGAACCTGTTTTCTATACCGCAGTTTGTTGGGTTGTTTCCCGGCCAGAAGAAATATTTGAGTGAAGAGTGCGGCTACTTGTTTTGTGACAGGCTGTGGCAAGGTCCCAGGCGCCATATCTTTGGGAGCCTGGGTGGCCTCCGAACGGCAAATGTTCGCGAGGCCCTGGCGGCAGAACTTTGTAAGGCCCCAAACGGCAGATGCTTGAGAGGCCCTTCTCTATATAGACTTGTATGTATTTAGAAATATAATGTTATTTTATGTTTAACAACTATTTGGTCACCACAGCATATGTTATGTCTAGTTTGTAATCAAATAGATGTGTACGTATTGTCCCAACATATTATTCTTTTCTATATTGTCGATACTGACTGAGACTGGTCATTAATCTTCACCTGGATTACACTAATAGCAAACATTAACAACATTAACATGGTATTGAGGTTGTATGCATTTCTATAGTATACCTATTACTAACTATTAACTTGTGGATAACAATTCTTCTAACTTGGTTATACATACACGTTATGTAGAAAATCGCGAGTGAATATTGGAATCCAATCGCTTTCTTAGAATTACACTTCGCTTGTTAGGTTCAGTTACAGTACAGACAGACGGTACATACAATTACAACACGGGTGTATTTTAACATAAGACAATGTATCGGTTTTATTACTGCATTGTGCCCTTATATTATACTCCAGTAAAACAAAATGTACAAGTACAATAGCGAACTTTCGTTTTGATTTCGTTTTCTGTTCTCAATAGTTTTATATTTATTACTAGCGAGCGGTTTTACTGACTCACAATGGGATCGGGCCCAGTTTACCCAATTGTTACAACAAATACGTACTATAGTATCTCCCCTATAGACCAAATATCCATAAAAAAACTAAGTTAAATAAAAGAAAGTGAAACTGTAGCTTTATTATTGTTCACTAAAAGGTGGTATTTGTATTTAAATCAAGCGGTTATGTAGTAGAATTCTAAAATGAAAATAGGTGGTACAATACGTTTTCTATTGTGAAGCCATTATTGTTGAAACGAGTAGTATTTCAATCCTATTGATAATGTCCGTCCATATGTATACTAGAAATAGTGGAAACAATAATCTTTGTAGTCCGGAGTAGCAACATGTCTGTGACATGAGGTAGAACATTAAAATAAAACAAATCAACAGCATCTTAATCACCACACTATGCCAAATCAGCATAGTATCAAAGCATTTTTCATCAGAAGACAAAATTATGAAGTTACAGACAAGTAGGCTATCTTGTCCTCTCTTTCGCACTCGTGGATTTTGTTTGAGAAGAAAGACTAAATATAGTATTCCGGCCGTGCATGTTATGTTGGCCAAAGTGAAATGACCGCTGTTGACCATTTTGGTGATTGCGTCATTCGTTTGGCTTTTCAAGTCGAAGTTGATTCCACTAGAAGACAATTACTATTGTCGGGTGTTTGTAGTCTAGTGCGATGAGACTATAATCTTGCTTAATTATATAGCCTTAAAATTCAAGCTCGAAGGATATCACAGTTATTATATTTTACAGTAATGTAGTAATTGGAACATTGAAAAGGAGGTCTCTATCTAGGAAAATAACAAAGTTGCCATTGAAAGTTGTTTATGATTTAACTCTTTTTATGTTAATATCATTGCAAAGGATCAAACAATTAGATGTAAATACAGCTGTTTTAGAAAACGTTTGTGCAATACTAATTAAGAAAAATATAATTACGTTAAAATTTAAAAAAACGTGTTTTTGCCAATGATTGCGTCCAAGTTCAACAGCCACCAGTCGCGCACTAGACATGGACGAAGGATGAAGCCGACCCACTTGTGGTTCCCTGACCTCCGCCGCAGCCTAGCGTAGCATAGCACCTCTTACTCGCACGTCAGCAATTATTATGCTCCGTTTCTCTCCCACACGGAATATTTTTGCAAGCATATTCGGAGGATGGCGTAGACGCAAGTAAGAATTTCACGACTTGTATGACAATGAGACTACAAGTTTGCTGTTATCATTAAACTTGTTTATTTAAATGAAGAACTTACTTATACAAATTTCTCAAATCTCACGTAGCTCTTTAAAAATCAGGTGAATGTTTCTGAAGTGGATTGATATTTTGATGAAGAATATAATCAATATGTTCTTGAATACAAAAGTTTAATTAAACAATTTGTAGGAACTGATACCTAATAACGAGACATAAGAACATGCTGCAAGTATTCGTCAAGAATATAGGGTACCTACCTACCTATGTATATTTAGCACAGTATGTCTATAATATATTACCACCAATAAGCGTTTTTTCGTCGTCGTCGTGGGTTGAGGGTCGTCTGCGACCGTTGTTACAGAGGCAATGTTGTTGTATTAATTCGAATTTAATGTTTGAAATCCTTTTGGTATGGTTTGTTTCCACTTCTCTACCAATAAATACAAAACTTTTGATGGAAAAATGAAAATACATTAAAAAGCTTCATACTCATAATTATACTCATAAAGCTTCGTACTATATATATACTCATAATTATGTAGTCTTTAGCTTCGTCTCGATTTGTTGGTTTTTAACCTAAGTCCAAACATCGAAAAATACGGCTGACACGGTAATTACATAACCAAAAGCGAATGTGACGACAAAGGACGCTTCGATCCGTGTCATGACACAACACAACGGTAACCGCAAGCGGGACGAAGACTCAAAAGAGCATAACTTTGCCATATAAAGAAGGACACGAGCGTGCTGAATTTCATTTTCTAAAACCCGATTACACAGAGGTGACGC
>DWMP01000100.1:0-12037 GCA_018245295.1 Agara epimachia | reverse complement strand
GAAAGCGCAACGATTTTGAAAACTTGTAGGATATAATTGAAGTTTGCAGTGTAAACATTTATCTAAATAATATTCTGAGTTTCCATACTAGGAATACTGCACAGAATAATATAACTATCGTGAACAATAATTTATGTAATTTTAGCACTGAATCAATGTGAACTTTCTCGCGAGTTATTCGTTCATATTGATGCAATTAAGTAATACATAATATTTGTGTAATAAATCACACTAATTACACCTCCGAAGATTCGAATCGTATCTCATAGATGCGGACTGTGTGATAGCGTCAGCATCACGAGATAATCACAAACCATCGATACCTGAACGGCGCGATGCGGTCACGTGTACGAACGGACTGATCTGCATACGTCATATCCATTAGTTGTATCATATACCTTTGATACGAACCGTATTAATGAACGCTTAAATAGCAGTAATCATCATCAACATCAATAATCATATTCATCAAAAATCATATTCATCAAAAATCATCAACATCAAAAATCATCAACATCAAAAATCATCAACATCAAAAATCATCAACATGAAAAATCATCAACATCAAAAATAATCAATATCAAAAATCATCAACAACAAAAATTATTTCCATTAAAATACATCGTAAATTCAACTTTAGTATTCCACTATGGACTTCTACTGAAATAGTTTTTGGATGTTGCGCAATCCCTAATGTAAGTGCGTAGTAGGGGCGCAGTGATAGCATCAACCTTTAATCTCGAATCATCGACACCTGGAGCGAGCGATGCGGGCGCGTCTACGGACACACTGCTCTGCATACATCATTAGCATCACAGTTTGTTACAGACGAAACTTCTGTTTGGAATATTTTACAACTCTACAAGGGTATACATAAACACAACTCAATAATGTTCCTTGAGTAAGCCTAAGAAAATGAAATAAGCTAGTACCCTACACTTCATGATACGGTTTTTTCTGGAGATACGTAGTCCATTTTAGGCCGCATTTACGATTTTCATTAGGCGAACTAACATTAGTAGAAAAACAGTCCTCGTGTTCAAAAATCGTAAATTCAAACAATACAGCTGAATTAGTTTTCGGTTGTTGTGAAATTCCCTACCGCGTCTGCATAGTAGGGGCCGCTGTGATAACATCTTCAGCATCAGATAATCTCGCTTTTGACATCTGCATCGAGCGATGCGGGCGTCATATACATAGTTAGTTATACGTGTAGCAGTTTCTGTTTAGAATCAGTTCGGTTTGCATTTCAACATTAAATTAGTATGATACCTATGTACATTGTACATACATATCAATTCTAATTGACTTACTTTAATAATAGTATCTTTAGTTGTTACGCTAAGGAATTCAAAAGAGTACAGCTTTTCTCATTATATACTTCTTCACCGTTATAGCAATATTTAATAACGGTTTTCAATCAATGATTCATTTCTAACCAACATATATTTTCGCAAATCATTATGAGTAGGTATCACGGTGGGATATTGTTGTTGTTTTTTCATTGCAAACTATGTGATATTATTATCTTGATTCCGATTTAAATGATCGTCGTGTAATGAATAATGGCGACTGATTGTTTTTCGGTGTATTGTGCAGTTGCAATGTGGGGTTACGCTCTGGGGGTGCGTTTTGATAATCTCGCGGTATCAGCACCTGGATCGCGATGTACGGGTGCACCATAAACGCATTATCATCATAGCTCGGTCTTCAGTTCTACTTCTACCGGTTCCGGATTTATTTTTGGTAATATCTCGATAATTGACGAGGTTGAAGCTGTGGATATGGAGATTATCCATTGGGTCAACTTCCAGTTGTAACGAATGCTTACAAGGATGACTATATAATATTGAATATGGCATATATATATTCAAGTTTCTCGTTCTGGCCTTCTTTTTGTTCGCCATTTGTACTTTTGGCATTGTGAACAGCATCGTTCAAGTTGAGTGATAGGCGTGGTGGGTACACCTCAGTTGTCAGTGCAAGCTAAGCAATATTTTTATCACCATATACGTAGTTACTGAGGGAATTTTTATTTAAAAAAAAAAAAAATTTTTTTTGGAATGTTGAAAAACAATTGCCACCTAATTAAATTGCTGACTTAATTTGTGCGATGAGCACATTTGTTTCTTCCGTGTCTGGGTGTAATAAAAATATCTATATTATTTATATGTGGTACTCGTATGTACATATATCTACGTGTAGTGTATTAGCTGTGTCATCACTGTGGTATATACTGCCTAATTTGGGATTAAATGGCCGTGTATGCGTGTTCCAAATATTATTATTACTTTTCGTATAACGCAATGGAAAGCAACAAAAATTCACAACGCAGTATGTACCTACCAGCAACAGGACCCACATATGTGCCCCGATACAGCAGCTGTAACTGGGAACAAACACTGCATATCATGTACAATCAAAACTGTATGCGTTAAACATAGGTTTTTGGGCAACTTAACTGCGATGCGACTATTAGTTTCCCGCGGCGCGCCCCGGGAAGCTTCGGCAATTTTATTGTGCGCCACCTATTCCCTTCCCATAAGGAAGCGCGTAAGGGATGCGCGCCCCTCGCAAACCCGCCAATAGTCGACCGGTTATCAATACCGTGGCCACCCTTGCAATCAAATGTACCCGTACATACATATGTTTGGCTTCACTTTTATAAACAATAATTGTCGAATGCGGCTCAGCGAATTGAAAGGGGAAGTCCAACTACCATACTTTAATTTTGTAACCGCAGACACGTAACGTAACGACAGCAATTGGTATCGTAAAATATGTTTGACTGGTGCAATTTGAAATATAGGAATACGACAATTTTGATTCGTAAAATATGTATTCAATTAGATAAAAGTACCGTCCCACTCGTGTATTTAACCGATCCTCTCATCCATAGGCCTAGCAGGCTCACCTACAATCAATGCAATTATGTCAATTTTATATACGAAAACGCATGACTTATAATTGTATGCAAACAAATTGCCTCAGTATATCATCGGACCGACTACTACGCGAGTATTTAATTAATGAAATTTCCAGTTGGCCCACTATTTTAATTGCACGCTGTTATGACATGGCGTTTTTGTAATATTTCGGAAAAGAAAAAGACCAACGCGTCTTTGTTCACGGACGCTGCCAACGAGATCCGAGAATAATAGCCATTATATGTTTATCAAATACGCATTAAAGTAGACTGTTCATGTTTTACAATTGCGTCTAATATTCGAGAATGAAGATGTCGTGTGAAATGGCGGCTGTTACATTCAAATGATATTAATTTCGGAATCGCAGGCGGGACGAAACGCCTCCGAAATTGTCAGCCTTAATGATTGTAGCGGTCTCTGACTGCGCGCCGACAGATCTTTGTCAGCGTTTTAATGGAGAGTTAAAGGCTTATAAACTAGCTGAGACTCAACCGCATGAACTTTTGAAAATAGAATACGCGTTTCCGTAGTTAAGTAGAATAAATTACATTGGTAATTACGATTTCGAGATGAACGTGAATATTTGGTGTGCTGTGTTACTGATGTGACATACGGTCGTCGGTTTCATTTTATTAACAGGATTTTTATATGTGAACAGGTCGAACGCTCAGCGGAGGCAGCGGGCAGGTGTGTCGGCCGCATTTCCACACTCCGCTGCACCCTTGGTTGGACTCCAAGGCGTTGGGCAGCGGCGCGTGGGGTGGCGGCTTCCAACAAGACGCTGCGCCCGCCGACAAACCCCTTTCCCCGGCTCAGCACCATCATCCCCATCCACTTTTCTCCTTCCCCCCTACGCCTCCTAAAGACTCCACGCCCGACTCCGTCGCGGCCGCTGCGCTCGGTCAGCAAGACTACCAAGCGGCAGTAGCGCACGCGACGGCGATGAGTGTTGCCTTTATGCAGCAGCAGCAGGAGCTACCTCTGTGCGGGGACGTCAAGCCCATGATGGGCGCGCCTCCGTCCAAGCAACGAGAAGGTGCGCAGCCGGACTCGTGCCCTCAGGAGAGTCAGCCCTCCGGAGATTACAACGCGCAATACAACGCCGCCGCCGGCGACTACTACGGCTACCAGGGGAAGGGTTATAGTGGGCAGCAGCAGAGTAAACCCCGGCCCAACAAGACGCGAACTAGCGCCGGTGAGTCCGGGGACTTACGCACTGCACCGCTCTCGCTCGCACCTAACACACGATGACAACATCTTACTCACGTTTATCCGATCACGTCTAGTATATGTAGAGTCGCATTACTCAACCATAATAACACTGTATCTCTATGATAGCCGAATTACAAATGTAATCACTATATGAGCTAATTAATAGAAGAAGCCTTCGCAATTTTAATACTTTCAATACAAGTAATAATATTAAAATGTATCAGATTTCTAATTCACCTTTGTCAATGTTCTAGTTATATTTTTTCCTTCTATTTTTGAACGATATATATTTCGTTCAATGACAATTGACATTCTACACAATATTGCTTTACAAAATGGCCGCTAAGATGGCCGCCCTAATTAAAATCAGAAACTTTTGTCTAATCGATCAATCGATTTATCGTTTCGATAACTGTTATAGATTAAATAATACATTTTGTTAGATTAGCGTTTCGTAATTGCATTGTCAATTTTGGATAGAAGGCGAGATGTGATCGGATAAACGTGGTAATAGCACTGGGGTGGTGGCAATACTCTATATGTCAGTGTCGTAGGGTTGCAATGGTTATGGGGTATGGTGCCTACAACCGTAATGCTTCTTACTAACCGCTGATATCGGTGAAGGTGCAATACTAATGAAACGACCGCTTAGTTAGGTGAATTTTAAATGACCACACATACATTTTTATACTACAGTCTTGTAATAATTCATCGAGTAGGCAAAAAGATAAAATTCATTCGTATGTTACAAAAATACGGAAAACAAAAAAGGAACGTAATCGAAGAGTAAAAAAAAGGAACGTAAACACTGATTACAGTTCACTTTTGTTTTCGTTTCACGTTTGAAACGAAAAATACATTTCCGCGTAGATAACGTTCTGCTCGTGGATAATATCACTATTCCAAGTGACATAACACACAATTAAAACAGTTAATACACACTTTAATATGTCCGTACGATTCGGAATTAGATGCGTATCAAAAACAAACAATGATTCTGATATTTACACCCATTATCCAAGATCGGTATCTAATTCTGAACTTCTAAGCTTCTCAGGTGTTTGAGCTTTTCATTGTTACATGGGAACCTCGTATACCTTCGGCTAAAGCGTTCCCATTGCCTAATTACAATTCTATTGTTCGCAATAATTAACTAACGCTCTTTAACTGGATTTCTATTTAATTTTTACGACAATTTTCGAAATTCGAACCTGATGAAATTACTCTTGTTCTAATTTTAAAATGTAGTTTTTCGAATATCATAATGGTTTGAGCAATCGTTTTCGTAATAAAACATGTTCGTTTTTTGTTTTACGTACATGTATAAAGTAACCGTTGAATTTTGCCAATTTTGCAAGATCCTGCATTATTTCGTATAGATACACAATTACGATTATGACGTAGAGAATTTCTTAACGATTATTACGTAAAAAATACGTATCGTTTTACTTTTACCGTCAACTTGCTACAAGTTAGTTACCTTTACATGTAGCGTACAACTCGTGTTTAGATTAACATCCAACTATGGAAAGGTCCTTCTTAAGATACATCTGAAAATTAACATGTTCCCATGTAGTGTTGTAATAATATATTAGGTCAAGTAAACGCGAAACTTAGGAACACAATTAAAACTTAGATACGGCTATATTGTTCGAGTGACCTTTCATATTAATGCGACCATTGTTTTGTCGACAATTGGATGCAAAGTTTTCGCAATCCGCACCGAGCATATACCAACATTATTATGACGAATGTATTACTTAGAGTTCGCGTATTACTCAACAGTAATTGTATTACGGGCACAAAGCGGCTGCTTTATTTTATACATAAATATGTAATTATAACCTCTCATAGTTGTTAAAGCTTTGACAATGGACGGGAACAAAAAGCGACGGTCGGTTATTGTCTCTCATTACGGACTCAATTTACATTATGTACAGCGAGTGCTAATGCGGACGAGTATGAAACGAGTTGCCGCCTCTATTATGTTTATTCAATATTTTGTGAAATTTAACGTGAATTTGCATGTTTCGATCTCACGACTAATCTCCGTAATGGAGGTTCTCATGTGTAATTAGAATCGTAGTGAAAAACGCGGCGCCCGCTTTAATTGCGCCGGAAAAACTATGGAGGCGTACGAGAGGTGTCAAAGTGTCGTCTGTAGACGTCTTAATGCCGCCGAGGTGCGATTATAGTGTTAGCCGCCCGCGGAAATGCGTAGCGGCTGAGAACAATTATAATTGGTTGCAACGGATTTCAATGAGAAAGCAACAATATTGCTTTTTCCTAACTTTGTTCACGCAGTATTACGTTCAGCGTGTTCATTATCAGTAATTTCTTGCGCTCAATATCACAGATCGATATCGATATCTCGAATTATAGCGAAATTTTCGGTTAAAATGTAACGCGTTATAACTATTAAAGCACACATACCAGAAAGTTTATGTGTTTAAAATGTTAAATTGTTATTGTGGTTCTTTGTTATACGGACTTTATAAATTGTCAGTTATAAATAATGCTGATTTATTTGATCAAGCGCTCAGAAAAAAAATCTTGACAATTGATAGAGCCCTTAAATGAATCACCAGTAATTTAGAGTAGGTACTTCAACACATCCTTTTATATTAACGCACTAATTCCGTTAACGCGAAATGCCAAGGCAATAAATGTTAAAAACGGTTACTATCATATTGGATTGAGATCATGACTAAATAAGATCCAATATTTCAGACTAAAATAAAAATATCTACATATCTAACGCTATTCTGAGTTTTTAACGAATTGACCATTTTACATGATACGTAAGAGTATTTTTCTCGTTTCACCTTCAAACGTTCGTATTAATTGCCAGTGCCTTTGTTTTAATTACGTACACATTAAAATTATTTTTATCAGTGATATCTTTAAATTGATTTTCGTCACTAACGAACCGTTTGTTTGACTATCATTCGGTATCATAGTCCAGATTCTAGACTGTGATCGTTCCGATTGATATGATGTGAATCATGATTGTTTCTGATGATGCACATTTATCGGTAACCATTCTTAGTAACCAACCACTGGTACGGTGAATGCATACGTAACTGTATTGATGATACTACGTTGAAATTCCTCATTCGTTTTACGTCTTTATGTCGGGTTTCCTTGAGAGGATCCTTATTTGAAAGGTGTATCGTAACATGTTACGTAAACGGCTCTTAATTAACTTCATACAGACTAACTACAAAGTGCCGTTCTGTTTGCATGGTGATAAATAGACACTACGGCTAATGAATGTTTGTTACAAGGACGAGCATATTTTTAAATAATATTAGCGGTGGATTGAAAGTTTCTAGAATGTTCCGTTCGGCGTTCTATGCAACGAACGCCGCTCCCTTAAACGTAGTAGGCGATTAACAGTCCTTGTATTATCGTGTTATTGTTTGAAGGGTATTAAGACATGGAGAATTATTAAATATCGCCTTTTAATGCATCTTTTACGTATGTCTTGTAGAACTTGTTTTCATCGGCTCATCCCTATTTTTGCTAGTCGCCAGTTCTATCAGTCATGTTTAGTGAGATCAAGGAGTAGAATTTAAAGATTATCTGCGACATAATTTTGCGTATTTGTATTTTACATAGAGTAGCCGTGTAGGTAGCGTGAACGGCGAATATTGAATACAGTGGACATTGAAATGGGTCGCATAAATCTCGGGTATAGGCGTAAACGTTGTTATAGAAGCAGGCAGTTCCTTGGTGGAAGCAATATTATGATAATGCGACCGCGGCCGGATGTAGCCCATTCCATTGTTGCGATCTGACCTCGAGCCTCCGCGTTCAACCTATGTTATAAACGGAATCTAGAAGAAATTAAAATTTAAACCTATTGCGCTGTGATAATGGTTTGCGATAAAATCAATTGTCACTTAAACATTTTCTCTAACAATTACTGTAAATGTATTTGATACGCAATTATTATTATATTATATTATAGGCAGTTTACAATGGAACATCTTAAATTTACCGGTTTATAATAAGGTTTAAGAAGACAAATAAAGAAATTCTACAAACCCACAAAAGCTTGTTTCGTAATAAAGGATTATTAAAATGTTATACAGATTTCGTAATGTCAGGATTCCAGATTCTCTATATTTTTTTGTGTATTTTAAGTCCACAAAGGAAACATTGAGCAGGTGAGAATCGCCCGCTACACACACGGTCAGCTGTCCTGTGTTTGTTGATTCTCGTGCCAAAGTAACACTTTAAAATAATTGCATATTGTAACGTTTAATCCTTTATTCAACATATACGTGAATTTCTTCCTTTACTTTGTTTGCTGTCTACCACAATATATGGTCAATGAAGCCGTTGGAAGCTAAAATTTATATATATCACTACGATTTACTGACATAGATAATAGATAACAACAACAATATACCGTCCCTCCAGGTCTCTAACGGGGTAGGCAGAAATTAAATTAAATTATGTATAACAGATAAAAATAAGAATCAAAACTTGAGTGTACCTACACATTTACGGTTATTTTTTGCATTGAAAATAACTCTAATGCAATATGATTTAGATGTAATATTATTTCAACGTGTGTCTAGAATTACTGATTTTAAATGTAAGTGTGTTAAATGTTTCAGTTCTTAAGTCTCTTACGGTCAAATCTACCCGGCTTTTGTAATATGTCATCTCTCAACAAATATTTAGGTGATTTTGCATATATTTCGAAACCCGAGCTGCAATTAATTTTATTTAACATCAAACAACACGCACACAAATGTGGTTAACAACAAATTTCGGTCCTGGGCGGGAATCGAACGCAGGACCCCTGGTTTCGTAGTCAGAGTCTCTTACCTCCATACCAAGGGGCCAGTCAATACATTTTACCAAACGCTCTTTGGAAGTTAAACGATGCTTGTCAGGATTTGAAGCTTACAATCTAAATGCAATACCAAAGGTAAATGTAACGTTTTTAATGTCGATTATTAAGCAATACATATTTTTACAGTTTATTAGAATGTGCATTTGTTGTTCGTGGTTCGGCACACAGCAGGCACCTTGTCTGCCGGAACCCTTTACTAGTGAAGGTCTAACGGCCTTGCGTTACTGCTTTTTCACTAACATTTTTACGCAAATGATCTAAAGTTGGCTGTAATAAAATTCACAATGACATTCGATTCAATTGCTATAATAAAAGAAGACAGGTTTTTCAAATAGTTTAATAATTTTGCAAATAATATTATTTCTCAACTAAGAGATAGTTCAATCGACGGGTGTAGGTAGGTACTATGCTAATAATGTTCGATAATTTTGATAATCCTTGCTATTATAGGATTCTAAAACATAAAAGTGGCGATTTAAGATACAACATTTTAAAACAGTGACACGTAACATCACTCCTGTAATCCCCTTAGGGGTAGGCAGAGGAGTGTAGTACACCCCCACATTTCACCAGTTACGTTTAAGTTCCACAATGGAATAGGTGGTGAGCCTATTGCCATGCACCGGGCACACATCCAGACTCCGAGTCACTACAAGAAATTCTAAATTAAAAAAATCCAGCTGTACCCAACCCGGGATTTGAACCCAGGACCTCCCGATGGGTAGTCGCGCTAGCAGCCGCCCGACCAACGAGACTGTTAAAAAAATATAACTAAATATAATGTGAAGGGTGTGGATGCAATCCGACAGCATCTAGATTTCCACAAAATTTCCTCAGCATATCAATAGGAGATAATCATTTTGGTGTTAATATCACGCACCATGGGATCCGCCTTTAAATCACATCACCGAATAAGTCGAATACCGTTGAACGTAGTTTTAAAATCGACTTAACAAGCCACAGGTATCAATTTCTATAATAACCCGTACCTCAATTTTGTTGGCCAAAGTAATTGGCGACTAAGGTCAGTTATTCAACAGGTGCCCAATGATATCCGGCCAATATGTGAACTACACAATATGTTATATGAATTCTTGTAAACCAAGTTACATACTGAAGCGGGTCGGACTTTCACTCGCATTCATAAACGAACGCGCGCTGTGTTTTAGTTATATAAACTCTTCTCCCTTTCCGTCATACATCGCATTCCGCTAGAGAAAACGAGATGAATAATACATTAATCGAAACACTGCTTTCGGACGTTTGTGGATAATGGTATCAATAGAGGATTCGAGTCAGAAAAGCTACTGGAATCCTACTAGAATAAGATATTGCAATATTAATGTTTTTTTTTAAATTGCATTTGATTACTAACTCGGTTGATAATATATCAGATAGACCTAAACAATTTTGGCACGGCACCGTGTTACCTAGTACCAGTTTCTTGGGGACAGATTTAAACGCTCAAGGATGCGGACATGTCAGTGACTGGAATATTTAATACTAGCTTTTGCCCGCGACTTCGTCCCGCCTCCGTTCCGTCGTCGTTCGTCGCCGCAATTCCCTTTGGAGGTAGAAATTTATAAAAATCCAAAATAAAATGTTACTCGTGAATAATGTAGCTTTCGAATGGTGAAAGAATTTTTAAAATCGGTCTAGTAGTCTTTGAGCCATCATTACAAACAAACATACAAACAAAGTTTTTCTCCTAAGAAGAAAACAATAAAACGCTTTTAACTTGAACCACACAAATATACTTGGTATTAATCTCATAGGCCCCCGTTACACACCAATACGTTGTTGCTGTAATGCTTTTGAATGTCTATCTTATACAATTGGAAGGCTATATTGATTGTGTAACTAGAGCCTTATTACGAGAGTCGTTTCAACGAATAATAATATATTATGTATTTCGTTACTTCGATTATGTAAATTCATTTATGTCATATTTTTCTATTATCATTAATACCATCACGATGCAATATCGTTAAAATTTTTTGATGCTATTTCTTTGGTATCCACCAAAAAATATTGTCCACTGGTGAAATATCTCACTTATTATTATTTTGTCTCAATTATTATAATTATTTCGTTTCAGTTATTATAATTATTTTGTCTTAGTTATTATAATTATTTTGTCTCAGTTATTATTATTATTTTGTCTCAGTTATTATAATAATTTTATCTCAGTTATTATTATTATGTCCCAGTCATTATTATTACGTCCCAGTTATTTTTATTACTTATGATATATTTGTAGTTATATATGTGATCCATTAAACATTCTTCCCAAGGCCATACCATTCTAATATCTCCAGTCTCAGCTTATCTAAGTGACGTTAACACTACTAATTCATTCCCAAGGTCTCGGCGCAGTAATTGGGGGATCTGTATTCGTATTTACGGGATAAATTAAATTAGAATACGAAAGATGGATACGCAGCTCAGCTATCAGCGATTCCATTAGCACTAATGGCGGAATACTTGATTCTGAAACACGTTTTAATTATACAATACAATTTGGCACACGATTTATTTAAAGAAAGGCGGAATTTATTTACAAAATGCAACATAGGTACTTATCTATCAAGGATGGGATATCTATCTATCTATCTATCCATCTATCTATCTATCTATCTATCTATCTATCTATATAAAAGGAAAACTGGCTTCATGACTGACTGATTGACTAACTACCATCAACGCACAGTTCAAACTATCAGAATTAGAAGTTTGAAATATTGCACTATGCTCCCTTTTATAGTGTAGGTGAGCACTAAGAAATGATTTTTGGAAGTTCCACCACTAACGGAATAAAATACGGGTACAAAATTTGTATGGAAATTCGTTAATTCGGAAGAACACTCGAAATTTTAGATCAATGCTGTTGG
Source organism: Agara epimachia (assembly GCA_018245295.1). NCBI lineage: Eukaryota > Metazoa > Arthropoda > Insecta > Lepidoptera > Hesperiidae > Agara > Agara epimachia. Next base: position 137 of record DWMP01000100.1, on the reverse strand, counting down.
TTAATAAAAATGTTGATGTATTGACTTCCGTTTTCAAAAGTTTTATTTGGTAGCTATTGACGGGATTTAGTGTAATCAATAGAAACATTTTGGAGTGACACAAAAATTAAGAATTTTTTTTATCAAATTTAAAATTG
>DWMP01000099.1:0-12043 GCA_018245295.1 Agara epimachia | reverse complement strand
CAGTTTGAATCGAATTTCTTTAGAATTGGTGCAGAGTTGCATACAGTGCAACATTTATTCTAAGTTTTACTATAATAAGATTTGTTTTTACCCAGACCTCCACAAGTAAATGAGCTATCCCTTGTGTTTTTATATCCAGATGTGTTAATGTCCAAAGGTTTTATATCCACATGTTTTATAGACCCAATCAATGAAATAAAATGTAATATAATCAACGCAACAAGTATTTGTGAACACAAATTTACAACGTGTAACATAAATTGCGTGTATTCGTGTAAGTTACAGCAATATTCGTATGTAATCATTTCGTCGGCAAAATTTGTACAAATTATCTGGTAGAAACCGAAACATCGTCGATAATGATACTTTTTTTTTTTATATCAACTTCTTTTATTATCTGTATTACCTTTTTAAGCAGCAGTTAAAGTAGCGCGATGAATGCATTTCCATATTTTAATAAGTAAAGATTAATATAAGACGTAAGTGGACGGCGAATGGGAGCAGGTGTTTAAATTACTCTCAAATAAATGTTTAGAACTCTCGTGTGTCTTATTTATTCATAAATATATGTTTCGTTATCCATAAGCTTCATCTGTCCAGTTGTTAACTGAAAATTTCACGTGATAATCTAAAGAAATGTCAGATAACAGAGTGCTCGCTAAATGGATATGTGTTTTGTTGATTGATAAAGGTTTTAATTATAAGAACTTAGTTTATATGGAATCCTCTCCTAGGTTTCCAAACGTAATTTGAGTTTTTCTTCTAAGTTCGCTGCTTTGCTGCGTATCTGCTGGTATCAGTTTAATCAGAAAGTTATATAGTTTAATTTCATCTCCCATTCACCCTTTTTGGGATGGGCTTTCAGAAAAGGTTGAAGCACATTCCTTTTTATACTAACCAACAATATAAATTTCAATTTTCATAGTGTTGGCTTCAAAATGGCCTATATTCAAGAATAAAATTTCATCCCCTACTTGATCAAAATAGGCCTATATTCAAGAATAAAATTTAATCACCTACTTAATCCTCTTACAGATAAAATATCCTTCCGTACCGGGTGCCTAAACCCGTATAAGGAATTCACTGTCCAAACTTCATATTTCTAGTTTCAGTGGTCTAGACTAGTTCTAGGTCTAGATGTATAACTTGTCACGAATTTCTTATTTATTATCGAATGATACATACTTCTGTCAAACTAATATATCTTTATCGCGAATCGAACCATTTAAGACACTTCCACATAACTTAGTGATATAGGTGAATGTCTAATGTAAACAGTTTTTTTTGTATGATGCAAGAACCTGCTTCCATTACTTGCACGCGTTGCTGCTATGCATGTTACATATAGAAACTTAATGTACTATAAAATATACTGCACTTTAGCTTCTGCTATGATATGCTTAATTTACGTTTGGTGTGAGCTCAACAGCAGCTTTAAAATACTTTTGTTTTCGTACCAGCCCAGTCAAGACGGCAAGAATATTCACACCGCCCGATAACGTAGTCGATAACTCCATTGAAAGCAGCCAAGGCTACCAAGATACAGACGCCAGCAATCTAAGCATTTGCTTAAGAAAAAAACGGAAATTAAATTTAGCCGAACTGAATAAAGTTAGGGGAAAAGCTCGATGTGTGTCTAGAAGAAAGTCCCGCCCATGTATTACTGAAGACTTTTCTAGCGATTCAAACCAAACTTTCGTTACGGCGCCTCTTAAAAATGCAAGCCAACCGAATTCTAGTCTCAATACTGAAGTTTACAGATCGGAATCCTATCAGATGTTAGTACCTCGAGGAAAGACTTCCCTCCAGAATCTGGATATTATAGAAGAGACACGTTCAATATCAGACAACATTGATCGTGTGAATAATAACAATATTATATTCCATGGCCCCGTTGAGAAGAATTCGCAACGTATTGACGGCAGTAATAGTCTTAGTCCTCTACTTGCCGTTGATGGGGAAAATTCCAGCCAGGTAACATTACCGCCATCTCCGGTTCTTTCGATAGTTGAAAATATATCGATAAATAAGAATGTACTCAACAGTTCCATGGACGTCCCAGTAGACTGCACCATGGAAGGGGTAAAGCAAACAATGTTGAATGAATACATGTCTTTAGATGTTGATATGTCCGTACCTTTAATGGAACAAGACTGCGGTCTCCAAAAGAGTTGTCAAAACGAAACAGAATGTCATTATAACATAAATGTATCAAAGACTTCCGAACAAATAACAGATTCCTTCGTAAATAAAGTTTGCGCTGTAAATATACAAGAACCGACATTGTCCGAGTCAATTCACCAACAATTGAGAAATTTACTTCTGGAAAGTGCTAAGAAATTGGCTAAACGTATTAATGAGAATAAAAACAAAGATGTTGATAGTAAAATGGAGATATGTGAGCCTGAAAAACAACAGAATACAAAGGCAACAAAGCGATGCTCAACTCCGCGTAAAAGGCAAAGTAAAAGAAAATCGAATGGGAGTGGTGTCGACCCACTCGTAGAACAGGAGCATACAGAGTCTTGTGGAAGTAAAAAATCATACCGGCCTACGGCCTTGGTAGTTCCAAATGATTTAGAAGAAAACAGGAATATAGCAATAGATATTAACGGCGAGAAAGAACCTTTCGGTGGCGACAGTAAGGCCAAGAAGAAAAAGGACATCATCAAAGTAAAAATACTTAAACCAAAGTTGAGAAACAAAAGAACTTGTTCGGACAACTGCGTGCCAACAAACAACAGGTCATCCCTGCAGGCCGACAGCGGAATCAATGACACCGAATCCGTAGGTTCCTTTCGGGGGTGCGAAGATAGTATAGATTTTATACATAATCACACAGACACCTGCCTCCACGCTCACGAATGTACTGGTGATAGTGTGGAAATCATTGATGATAACGCAAGGTCTATTATATCATTGAATTCAAATTCCATACCCTTAGATGAATTGAAAGGTGCGAAGTCGCTAACGAATGTAAATGAGGATATGTTATTAGATATATTTTGTGAGGACGCGCGTGACGCTACAAATTTGTTAACAGGTAATCATATCCACTACACTACATCAATATTTGTAAGGTGAAAATAGAAACAGGCGTATTAAATGCACGCAGCTTGAATTCAGATGTCACAAATGTGTCTTTGTTTAGAGACATGCATACAAATCGCATTAAAGTAGCGTAAATGTTTTATAATCGGAAAGTAATAACAAACTACCACTGCTGTACTGTTCATCATTTTGTCTCAGTACAGTGTGTTTTAAAAGTATACTAATCGTACAGAAATGTTGGATTCTGGTAATCCACATTTTACTCTAATGTTAAATTCAACATTTATTTTAATTTCACGTATCAAATATATGGTTAAACATTCGAAACATCGATATATTTTTGCCAACATAAATTTATTTATTATCATTTAAAGTTACGATTAAAGAAAATATGATCCAAATTAGATTTTTCATTACAGCAACTGAGAAGTCTTCGCTGTCTACCAATACAAGTGATACAATTTTCAACAATTCGGATGCCAATTTATCTTTAATAAACAGTCTATTAACCGATGATTTATCTGAAGAATATCCTGTTCCGGGTCAAAATCGCGTATCAAAATGGTATCTTTTGTCGGAGGACGACACATCGACCACGAATTGTGCAGATGTAACTAGTTCGCGACATCCGAATATAACCTCAGGGTACGGGGCTAACTTGCAACAAATATTTCCAATAACTTGCGCTGTGCCAGATCTATCCACGATAACGGAGGAAAATACGGCTAAATTTACTGTTGGAGGAAATACGAATAGTGAATTCGATGCTTAAGTCAACCTGTTGCTTGTGTGTAATTTTTGATTTGTTATTAAGCGCTGTGCGCGTGTTAAATATAATTTTTGATCTATAATTAATAAAAATATTTGATAATAAAAATAATTGATTATGATAATCATAGGAGTAAATTTATTTAATGCCTGTTTTGTAATAAATTAATAACCATGCAGTTGTGGCGCATGGTAGCAATTAGAAAGTCAAATAATACATAAATCATGATTAGATTAAATTAGGCATATCGGACTCGCAGCAAAAATTAACGTACATACAAAGTAAAACAAATTGCATGATATTTTAAATTGTATCTAGGAAAGTAAATGACATTTCACATAATGACTGCATTTCAATAAATCATACACGTCTAAATCATACAAGTCTGAATTTTAACTCGTGGCTTAAGTAATACAATATATTAAGAATGCCAAATCCAAAGGTGATTTAAATAAAGGACAGTTCCAGTCTGACAAAAACTTAAGTCGAACCTGAGAATGAACATGGTTCCTTTTTTTAACAAAAATTACTCGGCCAAACATTTGGCCGACAGCTGCTGAGACGAAGAAACATACCTACGTTTACTTCACTGATCCATACTTTTCATTCTATTGTTATAAATACAAAATTCATGCTGTCTGTGTGTGTTATACTTTCACTGGCAAACCGCTGAGCTGATTGTCTTGAAACTTGATACGAAAATAGTTTGGAGCCTAGAGAAGGACATCTTGTTCCCGACCCTTCCATTGGCCAACTACTGGAGCGGGGTCTCTTATCATAATGAGAGTGTTTTAGGCCATAGTTTACCATGCTGGCCAAGTGTCTGGGTTCGCAGACGTCACACACCTCAGGAAATATTATGTTTTATTAAATTTATAATCTGTGAATTTCTATACACTGCCATTAGCAATTTACACAGTCCAGGATATACGTTTGTCAAATTTGACAATGACAACGATAACGATTGCTAAATATCACTTAAATGTACTTTGGATGTATATGTTGATTATGTCGAATAAAGACGATCTATCATAGTAATAGTAAAAACAAATGTTATATTTGTTCAATGGTTAATGAAATATGTAACAGTTTTTAATCAAAAGCTTCGAGATTGATTATTAGTAAAATAAAATGTGTGAAACATGAATACTACTCTTAAGATGTGAATATGTTACATTGACATTATTGATTTGTATATAACAAGTACCAGTTAACACAACTGTAATGATGCCTAGATTTTTCCCGCTGCGAATAAGTATCAGAGACTGCTGTGTTTTAATTCTCCTAGTTATATTCAATACAATTCATACAACAAACATGGGTGAGTTTGCCATTTCGACTCATTACTTTGTGATGTTTGCATATTGCAATTTGGAGTGCATTACAGCACGAACAATTACATTAATATCGCATCTTTTTTTAGCAAATAATGACATGGATATTCATAGTAAAGAAAGCAAAAGTAAGGATGATACAAATAATAAAGTAGTCAATTTTAGTGGAAATGATGATTACTTGAAGAACTGTCCATCAGTTGACAAAGATAATACATCTGATTGTTCCTTGTTACTTTACCCCTGTATTACTTGTGATAGGAGCATAGACTGTCAGTATGGAGGATTGTACAATTACTCGTGTGTTGTTAAACCGAAAATAATATGCAATGTAAGTAAATGGAGCTTTCTTATGTTATGGAAGTAAGGAAAATTATGATCTACCTTCAGGCTCATTTTTTAAGGAAGAAATGGATGTTTTACCAATATTTTCATTTTATGTTTCATGTCATAATGTTAGAAAAAAGTATTGTCTTAGTGGCTCACATATATATTACATTATCAACTCTTGTCTGTAACTTGTAGTACTTGAAAGTAACTAAATATCTGATTATTTTAATGTGATTGAACCAATTACTGGATACTTCTTGTTAAATTAAATAATCCAGATATAAATGTAAAGTAAAAGAGATGATGAATATTTAATTAAAAGAAACCTTGAGCAATTTGTGATGGGGCAATGCTAGAGAGTCGGGACAGTGGTTCCCTACAGTACTGCAGCGCACCATTCACATGCAATAGAATAGGGTAGTATATCATTTCTCAACCTGAGGGGATAGTGACCCCTGGGAGATAGCATTATTAAAGTTGGTAAGATAGGTTGCTTGTATATTTAATTCTAGCTGTAACCCTGTGTATAAAATATAACATTCCTAACTTTAAAATTACCCATGTTTATTACAAACTGACATCCATCTTTCCTTATAACTACTGTAGTTTGATGATAGATAGGTTGTCTTTCTAAAGAATTGGACTATTAAATAAAACAGTAATTTTTGAAATGGGACTGATTGTTCTAGAGATTAATGGTGTTGTGTGTGTGTGTGTGTATTAAATCCTTAGCTTTATTATAATAGTATGTGTAAATGTGTAGCAATTATGTGCAGAGCCTTGGAGAGCAGGACAATGAAAGCTGCATATTGAAAATAATTTGGTAATAGTCACAATCTCTCAGTGCTGATTTTATTAAAATACATTATTTTGTTTAGGGATCGAAAACATTCAACAGGACAGCCATGTGCAGGTTTTGTTACCAAACAGAGAAATGGGAACATCGTTGTGAACAAAAAGCAAACTGTAATTCACTGGCATCACCCACAAAGTTTTATTTGTAAGTCATTATCTAGCATGAATATAGTCATTAAGTAGATAAAGCACGTCAGCTTTGTAAGGACAGAGATATTTGGCACTCGGTGCTTTCTGTCTGCCCTGTTAGGGACCTGGAGTGATGGTATGTTATTGTTAGGTTTTTCAATTACTGGTAATCATTCAATCAATCGCTATATTCTTGTAATGTAACTGTCTTAACAATAACATGAATATGTAATGTTTTATTACAGAACTAACTGCACAGTGTCTGATGATGTACTTTGCTTAGGCAAGAGGAAGTTTCTGAAGAAAATCCAATGTTCCTGGACAGCCGGAACTAGATGGGGAACTGCTCTCATTCTAGCATTAACATTAGGCGGCTTTGGTGCAGACAGGTTTTACCTCGGCCATTGGCAAGAAGGCATTGGAAAATTATTCAGTTTTGGCGGACTTGGTGTTTGGACACTTGTGGATGCTTTGTTAATTGGAATTCATCACTTAGGCCCTGCTGACGGTTCTTTATATATTTAATAATGTTAGAAAATTTATTTGAAATAAAGATTAATTAATTGGTTACAATATTTTTATTTATAAATAATATAACAATATAAAAAATTACAAATTTATTTTTAACAATATTTATAGACAAGATCAACAAGCTCAGCTTTTTTTAATCCAGTCAAAGCTGGCAGTGCTTCAATATGCTTGCATTTGAGAATATCTTTCAACTCTGCTGCTTTATATGTATCTACACTTCTGGTCTGAATTTTATGCTGCAATAAGTCTTCATCTATTTCAAAGACTTTGGTTGTTTTGCTACTTCCCGGTTTTCGTTTTTTTATAGCAGAAGGACATGGCAAATTGTTGGACGGAGCAGACCTTTTAACAGAGAGTGCTGCAAAGGTTCCAAAAAGTTCTTCAAATAAATCCCCATTCACACCATTAAGCATCTTTGGATCAGGAAGTGTTGTATCAATATATGGCTCAATATCTTCCTCTAGTGCTATAGTTTCCAAAGTTCTGTATTGCGCCTGCAGTTTTGGATTCTCAAACATGTCAGGTTTATAATCAAATTTCATGCACTCCACAATATCCCTCATTACAGATTTATTTGCTTCGTCTACTGTTGCCGATTCATCATCATTTTCCGTAATATTTGGCACATCTCTGACATTTTCTACAAAAGGTAAGATAATGACATCAAACCCTAACTCAACATCAAGACCCAGTGGTCTTGTTGTAGGAGAAAGCGCAACCAGTGTAGGTTTTGAATTAACTCTAGTGCATAAAACACAGATAGCAACAACGGACATGGCTTTACATGCTTTATGTAAAGCATTAAAAGCTACGGTAGAACCTTCTACTGAACTTTCATTTGGGAACAAAAAATAACTCATTTTGAAGTACCATTTTTCTTTACAAACATATCTTGCTGGTTTGAATCCAAAAAGTTTCAACATAGGCGGACCAAAAGGGTTATTCATTGTCTTTATTTCAACATCTGTGAATTCTACTCTTTCACCGCCATATTCCTGATAGTAAAGTACTTCCGATTTTAATAAAGGAACTTCTTCTAGTACATTTTGCTCGCTATCAACTTCATTATTAGTCACATTGACTTTCAATTTTTTTGTTATACTATTGACAATGGCATTTGTATCACGATCCAAATTAGTCATTTTATGTTGCTTATATCCACTACTTTTTAATAGTCTGTAAATTCCCACACCAATAGAAAATCCACTGCCAATTTCAAAATTCATTTTAGCCACCGCTAAATGACGATCAGACTGTTTGTGCATTGTTTTTTCTATTTCTTTACTGTCCCACATCGGAATTGGTACTTTAAAGTCTTCTTCCTTGTTTGCTTCAAGTAGAAAGTTTTCATAAAATTGGTCTATTTTATATTCTTCATTAGATACATTCACAATTTTTATATCAATATTTGATTCGACCAAGTCCATGACTCGATTTAATGTCGCTTTGTGATCTGCAGCAATAGGCGGTGTGCGAAGTTGTGTCAGCATTATAATAGTGCGACTAGAGAGTTGCTTGTTGAAATTCGAAAACATTTTACTACACTGCCAAAGCACATCCGATAACTTCAATTCTTTCACTTCGTTGTATAATGATATATCGAAATTTCGGAGCTTTTTATAGTTATCCACAGTGGGAGTTGTTAAAGGAAATATTTCTATAACACTTTTCGCGTCGTAAGTCGAATTAGATGGCATTTCAGTACCATAAATACAAACACTTACATTTTGTGAATCCGATAAACGTAAATACTGTTTGATAAGCCGACAAGTCGCGACATGTGCAACAGGGAATATGTTGTATTTTGAGTTACCATGGGCATTGATAAGAATAATAGTTCCCGGTACACCTACCACATGTTTAGAGTCTTCAACTTCTTCATCAGAATCCATTTCTTTTATTCTATAAAATGTTATTTACTCTAGTGTGTAAATCAGCCAAAAAATACCACTAATGACATGACAATAAATCACTAGATTCATTTGAGCCTGACTGATACTGATAGATTGCCTAGATTTTTTTAAATCTGTCATTCAATAGTGAAGGAAATGAAGTATTAATTGCTAATTTTTTCGGAGAATTTTAGGGGTTGTTCAGGAAAGAGAAGGAATATCTATAAAAAGTAATTGCATCTATAAAAAATTATATGTAACAGTTTAATATTTTTGTTGTATAAACCACTCCACACAGCGTAAAACGAAATTTTAACTTTAATAGAGACCATTCTCTGTCAATTGTCAGTTATGTGTAGTAAGATAATTACGGGAGTTTTTTTTTTTACGAGAGAATAAAGTCTAGTATTTAGTAATTTTCTACGTAAATACTAGATAATCATGCACTATGTTTCTATAAAAATTGTAAATTATAATTTTAATTATTAAAGAACATGAAACTTTTGTAAAGTGTAGTCTAAACAGCAATAATATTACACTGTTAACAATTTATTTTCTATACATGTCATTACCATTTAAATATTCCATCACGTTCCTAGTATGATTCATATAAAATTCATTATGGCCTATCTGTTCAGATTTCCCGTCGTGCAAAAGACACCACCAAAAGACGTGGTGCCATACTGTATGATCCATACATCCTACCCGTTCAGGTACACCGTTCTGCCGCTGGCGTTGTGGAAAGGACGCGATGCCATAAGTTTGTAATAACACAAATTCAATTTCATATTTCGAATGACAGTAGCCTTGGCCGTTGGCGGTAAGCTCAACGGAACGGAAGATTAAATCACTCATTTGCCGAGTACAAAACTCCCGAGTATACTTACTTGTCCTGGCGCAACGACCCAAAGTGAGTCTTGGCCTCCAAAACCAAAAGGCGCCATTCTCGCTCGTATTAAGCGGTTTTTTGCCACGAGTAAACTGGGAGCTTACTCAGGTCCTTTCCAATCTCGACCCTCCAGCGATATCGGGGACGTCCATCAGGCCACTTAAGCTTCACGCTGGGCCTCATAGCGTAGTGGGGGAACGGTCGGTGTTACAGCTTAGTTATGTACCGTCTAAGCCCGATAGACTCACTTTCCGAAGTAGTATATATAACTAATATAGTTAACTAATAATATAAAGGTAGTAGTATTTCATATGAGGTCTGACCTGTTTCTTGCAATTACAATCATTTTTTATCATTGTTATTTCTACTTGTAGTTAGAGTTGCGTAGCCCGGTAAACCCGGTAGCCGTCAGTACATGACTTGTGAAATGGCCAAAACCTATTTTTCGTTGCAATCAGTTAACGACCTACTTCACGGACGTTAGTGCGCATTTAAATTCAGTATCCCAACATCGCTATGCAATTAGACTTTCCTGATACGCCATAACTTTGCTTTGTTCCTAGTCTTTTCTATTTTATGTTAAATTTACTATAGCTTATTAACTCAAGCATTTTACGTAAAAAATGCTGTTTTATTCTGTTATCGTGCTTCATTAGTAGAGACACTATAATTTTAATCCAACGGTAGAATATATAATATCTATTATTTTAGTATCTAATACCTAGCTAGTTATTTCAATATAATTAGGTTTTTCGATTTACAGTATATCTTCAGTATCACTACGCTGATCCTTGTGTTAATATTAAGTGCCATAATTGCATCGTCTGCTTTTAATGTGCCGTTTCAAATAAACGCAGACCAGTGTCGAGATAGCCGTAGCGAGGGGTGTAATTAGTGTATTGGGGGGTTTCGGGCGGCGGGCGTGCTCTGGCTGGTGGCGTGACGGAGGCGGCGAGCGTGCGCAGTACGCGCGGCGCTGTAACCCTGCGCAATCCGCCATTCGTTCGCGGACCCACGCCGCGGTGTCACATCCACTAGTTTTCGCCAGCCACACGTCACAGGGACATTACCCGGTGCACGCCGAGGTTCAAGCCGGTAGACACACGGCTCGCGTGTTAACTTGGCGCTCGTGCGCTTCCAAATCTAATCAGAGCTCGCGTGCGCGAACGAGCGCGTGCGCGGCGCCAACTGCGCGCGACGACGACCAGGGAGCATGCAAGGAGCACGGCGCTGCCGCGCGTAGCGAGCCAGGCCGTGCGCGCTATCGCCATGGGCTGCGCCTCATCCGCCGAGGAGCGAGCTGCCCTCGCACGCAGTAAGCAAATCGAGAAGAACCTGAAGGAAGATGGTATACAGGCAGCGAAGGACATCAAACTCCTGCTTCTTGGTAATGATGCCTTCCTTTCTCTCTTTTATAGATGACATGCGCGCGCACACCGGCCGAAGCTGTATCGACTTCAGCCCCGCTGACGCTGAACCGGCACGCCAACGACGCAACGCGACGTTGTCAAATTTCGCTTGTTGCTTTTATGGTTTTCTTTTTCAGGTAGTTTTGGATATACAATCACATTACCTACTTATGTTAGATACATTACACGTTAGAACTCTTGGCTTATTCACAATACTGGAATCTGAATGTGTAAATGTGTGAATCACAAAAGAAATTGATAGCTAGTATATTGACAATTACTTATCAGAGATAATGATTTAAGTACAATAAATGCTCATTGAATTACAATTAACGAACAAGATGCAATAGAAAAATATTCCATGTTATGCCTTGTATCAAACTCAAACGACTTGTATGATGACAACTAGTTTGATACCAACTTTTTCCATCAATCACTACATTACTCTCCATATTGTAGAGTCAAGTGGCTTAGATTGGCGGTTGGGTTAGAATGAATACACACTGCCATCTACTTAATTTTGTTTAATCCAGGGTTTCGAAACGGCGTGCTGTTGGAACCTTATTCCTAACATTCTACAGACAAATTATAGAACGTGTACGAATGTCGTTCATTTATTTACTTGTTTATCGCATCATCACAGATCAGTTCGGAATATCAAAATCAAAGTATTTATGGGGCAGTAATAAGTATCCTATGACCACTATCCAAATATCTTTAATATCACTATTTTGAAAAAAAACCTAAAAGTAAATTTATGTAGCAAATAAATTTTACCAAAAATAATTTAAAGATTTATGTCCGTAAATAATTTCATTAAATATATAAATTATATTTACCGAAAAGTATTTTAT
>DWMP01000098.1:0-12044 GCA_018245295.1 Agara epimachia | reverse complement strand
TATTTCCGAACGGACGACTGGGCGGCCGCTTCTTCGCCCTCACCCCTCGTACCGCCCCCCGCGCGCCAATTTTCAATTCACTCTGCCATCGTCCGCGCCATTTTTACCGAACAACAAATATTCTTTTATTCATGTTTGCTCGCGCAGAATGCAAACTTACCAAAACCAATACATTATTTTTTATTAATCAAGAGTGCGAATCTAAAATTTCATATGACTAACTTGCTATTTCGAAAATTTTCATACAATCGAACCCTATTTTATACTAGGATGTATGGGAGGTAATGTACAGATTGCCAGCGTTAACGTCAATATTAATGCTAATGTCAATAACGCGCTACGCAAGTTAATACAACACAAACCGATGGATTTATGTAATCCAGTTACTAGAACCGCATTAAAGAGAGTAAAACAACTTTGAGAATAAATTATTCTATCGATACATGGCTTTCTCACGGCGATTTTATCTATGACTCACCGATTCCCCTGTTTCCCATAGGACGCTAAGTATACGGGACCAATAAACGCAAATTCTAGAGACATAAGTGACTATGCGATGTCAAGGTGTATTTTATGGCGCCACACACTAAGCACTCACCGAACAGTGCCCGAGCCGGGAATCGAACACGCACCCACCTACGATGCTTATTTACAACGTGGCGAAAGCGATATATTCCGAATCAAATTGTCGAACGCTCATCGTGTTCGACTCCTACGCTGTACAAAGTCATAGAAGCACTTTATCGTTGAAAAATATTCCTTACTACTATTGCGATAAGGTGATGTAATTGGCAAGCCAGTTGTGGAGGTGCGTTGAATAATTTGCGACCTTTTAATGTTCATGTGAGCCTGGTACCTCACAGTTGAGGTAAGATAGAAATTTATATGACACTGGTCTCTGATCGTGCGTCCACCGACATGGTCAAACAACGCTGGCCAAGTTCCTTAGAAAATGGTAAAGAAGTTACATTATGCGTCACATCCTCTTTACGTTCAAATTCGACCTTAAATGACTTTGGGATGAAGTGAATTGACCGTGATAAAAGTAAAACTTCATAGATTTTGAATAAAAAAAGAATTGAAAATCACGCTTAGTAAAATACAGGAGTTCAGAAAAAAAGTTTTTTAAAAAAAAAGGTTAGAAAGGCTGCCCTGTAAAGTTTAACATATTATATTAGATTCGTCACTATTCTGGACTGGCCTCTTGGTTTGGTGGTTTCATAAACAGACTGCAAAACCGAAGTTCATGGGTTCGATTCTCACTCACCAAAAATTTGTTTGACGAGCATATTTGCTTGTTCTGTGTGTGGTTGCACCAAAATTAACTAAAGTGTTTTAAGAATCTAAGTATATATAGTTTATCAGCTGTCCGGTTACCATAACACAGACATTCAATTGTTTCATTTAGATCAGACGGCCGATTGTCCCCAATTACTATTGTTATTACGTTGCAAAGTTCAAAAGATACATCAAAAATCTCCTCGTTCTGGCAAAACTAATTACGCTTTAAATCTACGCAGATACAATTTGTCAGTAGCAGAATACTACACTGCACGGAAAATGAAGACACCAGTACTACTCAGATAAGCTCCCGGATGTCCGAGCGAAGTACGTGTGCAGGGTAGAAATACACAGAGTAAACCACCCTTTCATGTTACGTACAATACCTACATACATACCTGGTATATCATCGCATACATATTTTTGTGTATGACACAATGTTATCTGTGTAAAAAAATATACCTTCAATAATGCATCAGCATTACAATACCTATTTGGTTCATGTTCGATAATTTTATTAGTTAAAATTAAATTAAAATTTCCCTTAAAGGAAATGGTGCATTGTTTTCAAAAACAATTCCAAAGATGCCTTATTTATACGGTGAATTAAAATTTTTAGCTTTTAAACTAAATTATGCTCTTTCTGAATTCACAGAAAAGTTAAGAATATACGAATCATATCTTTTCAATTTTTGTAATATCGGACGTACGAAACAAAACAAACAGTTTGCTTCTGTACTTTATCTACTCGTTCGCGTCACCCACACTGATTACCTGTCCGTCATGAACTCCTGGTACCTCATAATAATAATTCGCGTGATTCTTCTATACAAATAAGAAATAAAAATAATTAGTTATCAGATATAATGATAATAACTGCTGATGGAAAGGGTTTCCATAATGCATAATCTGAAGTCCTTTGAACAGAAAAAGCTATGTTTTTCACTTGACCTTGATGTATATGCACATATGTCTAAGAAATTGTAAGTGCATTGTCGTGATTAAAGCATTTTGAATTGTATTTCCGGATTGAAAATTTGCGTCTTCTTTTTCGATTTTTATTGTTCCACTGCTGGGCAAAGGTTCATAGTGAAAATATTTAAACCGTAAATTGCAACGGTAGCCAATTGAGAATTGGCAGACTGCATCATAAAGCATAAAGTTTCTCATATATGGGGGCCATTTAAGTCTAACTAAGGACCCAATATATTACTCCATTATTTGATGATTGCTGTCACATCAAAAACCGGAGCCGACAGTATTTCTAAGCGTCACCATCCAAAATGGCAATAATTGTGACTCATTACGATCTGACTATACAGGGGGTTGCTTAATATACGACCAAAAACAATATGTAAGTCTATCGTTCTTCTAGCTTTAAACACCGACTGGCTTATAAAACGTTCATAGGATATTTTCATTCGTATCAACTAATACCGTATCTTGATAAGAACATATTTCAATCCGTCTGTATGTCGTCATCATGACAGTACCTAATTGCGAACACCTTACAAAGCATATTAAAAACGATGCACCATATTTTAATTCATAATAACTTTGTACCCGTATTGTTATACGGAAAGTACTAACTCGAAATTATTTCAAAAGAAAACCGACCTTAACGCTAGGTTTATAGAACTAGAACTGCGTGCGCTGGGTGTGTTTATATAATGTTTTGCTTCGAACTATTCGCATCTCGCCCGAGCGCATTATACCTCGAGTCACTCTCAATCACTCAAGCTGTCCGCCTGTCAGTCATAAGCAAGACGAACGGGGGGAGACGGAGCGCCCCGACCCCCGCCCGGCCACCCCGTGGGGGGGTGGTCAGCTCTTGAAGACAATTTACCGCGAGCGGGGATGCGAATTTATTTGAAGGAGCGCAACGTGTATGATTTCTGTACTATGAAGTAAGTTTTGGGGTGCCTTTGTCTATTGGGACGGAATGTTTGCGAAGGACATATTGGAATTAGGGTTGGCACTCGTTCGTAATGACGAATTTTATTTCGTTAAATGAGTTCCCTTTTAGTAGAATGCCAGATATTTTTTCGATATTGATATCTGTTTCATATTTTACAAGACGTATTTTGCAAAACGACAAACAACTCATGGGATCAAAATATTCTACTACTGCCACTATGTCATCACGACAAGTTTCTAACGGGGTAGGCTGAAAGCATCAAATGCCAATTATTCCCATCCTTACACATTACGTATCTATATATAATAAGTACGTCTGTAATCTATCTAGACTAAAACTGTTTTTGCTGCAAATAATTTGCATAAGTAGGGTTGTAAGGTAGGTATAAAACGAAACAGTATCTGGTTGACACAGACGGTCAATATCATTTAAGACCAGATGTAACCCGCGTCTATTAATAGTTGTATACGAAAGAACGTGTCCCCACTGATTGTTTGACTGACAGATTCATTAACGCCGATCAGAAACTGTTGAGGCTCATTCCATCGAGATCTGATTTCATCGAGATACTGACCTTACTTTTAAATATCATTCGGCGTACCGGTGAAGGAAAACATCGTGAGGACACTTGCATGCTTTATACATAATGTTTTCCGAGCTGTGCGAAGTCAATACGTATCCGGCCAGCTTGGTAGACTATAGTCTTAAATCCTTCTCATTATGAGAGCAGAGCTGTGTTCAGCAATGGAACAAAAAGGGTTGAAAAAATACTTACCTGACTTTTCAATGTTTTAACTATTCACAACAATTGACAGCAAATGTCGCTTAAAATATCATCGATGAGAAGAATGATAACGATGATATCGAGATAAGTAGAATTTCCATAAATGTACAGTTTATGAATAATTACCCAATTAGGTAAAATTGTTAATAACATGCATATAATATAGCAGTGCCTTTGGTTACAACATTCTGTTATTTCGTGCATAAATTGCATTTACATTCAAATTATTAAACCGAGTCTTGCTATCGGAAGATCTAATCTAAAAACAAATTCGTGTCTTCAAAACAATAAAAAGTCGTGCTCGTGGAAAAATTGTCGGTCAACGGAGCCGGTCAAAGCTGATCGACTGCCGAAACGAGATGAACAAAAAAAATGAACAAATATTAATCAGGGCTCCTTAGCGTAAACAGAGTCAAAAACGCGACAAAGCCGGCCGGTCCGGGCAAGTTAACATCATTATCGGTGGGGGTTTGAGCGCCCGGGGGCTCGGGCCGGGGGCTCCGGCCGGGGGGGGCGAGGGGCGACACACGTCGCTCAGACGTCGCGCGCAGACGGACGTCTTTGTCGACCGTCGGTTTATTTACTCGGTGGCTTTGTGAAGTATAGAGGCGGCGGATATTTTTCACTCGTTATTTTGTCCCCGGTTAGTTTTCGATCCGGTTTCTAGTTTTTCTGGTCCACGCTGGTAGACTCTGTTGTCGTTTGCAAAGGGGTTCACGTTGATATGTCGACCTGTAAAAGTGTGAAGTACTGTGTACTTCCGGTACATATTGGAATGCTATTTGCATTGCGTTTACTGACGTTAACAGCAATATATAAATAGTATATAATTGGAAGTATTTTCAAGGGTCGCTTCGAAATATAGCGAGGATTAAAGTAATTAATTATCTTACACTGCAACAATTAACCAATTACGCTCAGACAGGCTATATAGAAGGGAAATAGAAGCACTGAGTAAGCTAAACACGTAACAATAATCAAGACTGTCCCAGGGGCTATCTGCCAAATTAAATGCGACCGAAGTTTCGGAGCTGCACTTGTGGCTGTGGATAGGGGCAATTGGCACAATTTGGGTTATCAAATGTACAAGAACTTCCATTAGAAATGTTGACTAATTCATAGTAATGTTAATGTTTCAAACTAAATTAGACTAGGGTAGGAGTAGAGTAGTAGAAATAGAAGTTAAACTACTGCGAGGCGTGGCCCATATCCCAGGAGTATTAAGATCCCTGGCCCTCAATGTACCGGACAGTTACGTTTGGCGGCGCAGACGTCCACCCCTGCTGGCGGTGCCGATAGCTAGGACTAATTTGATGGCCAAGGCACCACTCACCAGAGCGATTAAAACCTTGAACCTGGTTCACGTAAGGCTCGATATATTCTCATGCCAGTTGGGTGAGTTCGCAAAGGTGACATTGTATTTGTTATGTTACAGTGCTAAATAATATTTAGTGTTGTTGTGTTAATAATTAATAAGTAAGTTTAAGACTGCCACTCTATCGCATTAGGCACTCCCTGTAATGATAGTTGTGATGATAATAAATAAATAAATAAATAAATAAAAAATTTTGTGAGCATTATTCTAACAATCAAGCAATTAGCGCCAGTATAAATATAGTAAAAGAGAATTTCGTTTATTTCAAAAATAGAACTACGAGTCAGAGATAATTAACGTAACTTTTTTATAAGCCATAAACAAACGGTACTGATAGATAGTTTGAATTGTTTTCAGGTCAACGGCCTTCTTCCATTCTGCCCCTATGCACGTTAAGATAAAGCTATCGTGTTGGCTTTATTGTTATTAATATTACAGATACGATCGATTGGGAGGTAGAAGCCGGCGACAAGACTCGCTAACGCCATTTTAGAATCGAAATAGAAATGTTACAATAGTTATTTATACCAGCACGCCGGGTCCTTAACGGGGTGGACGGACAGCACAGAGTGTCAAATACCTTACTCGTGTGACGCGCTTCTTCTATATGTTACCAATTTTTATAAGTTGACAATAATAACGGTCGACAAATGCACATGGTGTTTAAAATAAATCACATTACGTATGCGTGCCATGTACAGACGTAGACACACGTGTAAATTTAACTACGTAACACTCAACAGACATAAAACTCGACGATCCAAACGGTTATCGTTAACCAGTACTCTGCGTTTATAGACTACGGAGAAAACTAGATAATCATGATGCACTTAGTCATGGCGATTGTTCTCAAGTACCTACTGCTCAGTGAAATTTTACACTTTTCAATTGTAATAGAATAAATATACACTTGTACTTACACACGAATAAGTCTACGAGCACAGACGGACAGCTCATCGAATTAATTAAAGTAGTAATTTCGTGAAATTAATTATTATTCGTTTACATAGCATAAATGGTAAAATGAAAAAATTGTTCTTGTAACAGTTCTACGGATTAAATGCAGACAATTAAAAAAAAAACAAAATTGTCTGTGGCAACGAAAGACAGTTGTTACTTTTAAATAAAACTGAACAGTTTGGTTTCCTCGGTTTACTTGTTAGCCGAGTGTATGCGCCGTAAAATTAAAAAAAAACTAAACAGTAATTTTCTTACTGACCGCTAAGAAACACGTTACAACATCAAAAAAAGCTTAAAAGTAAGTGCGGGGCAAGTTCAACGTTCATGGATGAAGTATGTGCAATTTATATAATAAATGATAATGTGTTTTGAATTTCGTTTCAAAAATTTGGAAAAAGTGCTTATATCGTGTTAGAAATTTGATTTATTTTTAATAATCTCATTTAGTACATACAACATTGTTTATAGACATGGAATTCATGAAAAATGTTCTATACTAACTTTATATTTAGTGGCAGCCCTGGTTAGAAAGCATATCGCGTTCGATAAAAGATAAAAGATTAAAAAGCGACCATCACGCCGCCCGTCACACTTTGGCACTGACACGAATGTCAGACCCGCGAGACATTCGAAAATGTGACGTAAAAAGTTGGACCATTTCGTTCTTGCTCTTTTAACTTGAGCAGAATGACATAGATTATTCAAAAAAAGAATAACTTCGGCTTTTTTTTTACAATACATTTTAATATCGTGACTGTATTTTTTTAATATTCGAAATACACTATAGATTCCCGGTAATCTATCCAAGCGAACAAAATTTCTAAGCACCTCAGATTATAATATTCTCGATTATTTTAATTGTAACGGAATTGGAACAATAGAATATTTTATTTAAGCTGAGGGAAGGACTGAAGATTTATAACACCTGCAGTATTCTCCTCACAAACTTCTTGCACCATATCTCACATCAACGTAAACAAAAACTGAGGGCCACAACCCAAAACGAATTGAAAATTTAGTTTTTTAAATTTTTATAAAATCGTGTTAATTCTAATGCAGGGTTTGGACAGTTCATTATTAAACTGTTAACTTTTATAACTTTAAAAAAGCATTCGAATAATAGAAAAATAAGTTTATATAACAGAGAAAGTTAAATATATTCTTTAATAAATAGCATTAGCTATAACGGCGAAGAAAAGTCGGGAGAAAACCTGGACATTCAATAGTTCTAAGTAATATTCTCCAAGAAATGAAATCTACTAACCCAGTCTTGGTCAGCGTGGAAACTTCTCATTATGAGTAGGCCCATTGGCCAGCATTAGAATAATAAGTGTTTAAAAAAAAAATTAAGTTAATAAACGTCGTTATTTTCATAACAATCGTTGTTCCTAGTGTCCATTTACATGTTTCGGACAATGGTGTGAAATTCCCAAGAGTTATATTTCATTCAATATCTGTGGAGCATGATACTATTGTTGGTTTTACACTATATTATTACTTTTGTCAGCGAAAAAATTTGTAGCAACTACGCAAAACCTGTGTAATGCGTATCTGACACAACTTTAGCTGCAGTTTAGAAAACAAAAATTGAAATTTATATAATACTCAAAATATCATAATGCAATTAGAGTAATTGTCGTGAAAACCCTCAAAAGTAAATTTTAGTTGATCTTTCATTTATTCCGACCTCTTCTGTACGAATCGCTTTATAAAAATAATATAATTTATAGACCACAGATAGCTAAAGCACAATAAAATTATTTTGTAAACTTTTTAACAGCAACACGTGTCTTCTACTTCGAATTCAACGTCCGTATATCGAAGAAAAAAACTTAAGGTTAGCATTAGCAACTGTCAACGGACGTTGCGAATTTAAAAAGAAAAAAATGTCACTCACTTTGGCGCCAATCTGGTTCCCGCACTGTCCGGCCTGGAGATGCACAATTTCCCTCATGTTCGTATTGTTATATTAAACAGTTATAAATTAAAAAGTAAACTTTGTTCTAAAGTTAAGCCGAGTGTTCGTCCGACGGCCGATCAACCAGTCTACGCACCGACTGCTTGGCGGCGTGTGATCGTGCGACGGCGACAAGGAACGGTTGTAGTGAACGGGAACGAACGACAGCTCACGGGGTGGGAATGTGACTAGCGTGCAAATTTACCCCGATTCGGTGGCAAAAAGACCGCGCGCTGCAATAATAGTTAACAATACGAAGCGGACTTTTTTAGGTTATTTAGGTTGCTGCAAATGAAAGTTTTAACAATTAAGTTTTGCACGTAATACTTAAATGTATGGAAATTGTGTAACATGGCTTGTTATAGTAATTTCAAGTTGTTATTGTACGAATTTCAAACTAAATAATTTCTTTTAATTTACCAACCCCGCTCACTGAAATAAAACGATAGGCAAACTGAACCCCAGCAGCTGGCAGCACCGCGATGATTCACCGCGAGTTCATTCGCCGACAGCCGACAGAACCATAAATTAATTCAAGGACCATCTAATTGCACTCCTTAAGTATATATTAGTATGTACAGAATATCTACAACGTTGTACAGAATGTCTGGACGTGTGTCACAATGTAGGAGTGAAAAGAATATGTGTTGTAGAATAATTATTTAAAGTTTGTCAGTTCGAACAATTGACTTGAATTTGGATACTTAAATTAAAAAATGAGGTATAGCTTAACTAAACCATGATCCTTCAATTGTTTCCTTTCCGCGCTCCGCAGTATGATTAATAACTTTACCAAAGCTCACACTCCTTGAAAAGGGCATAAAAGTGTCCCTTCGCGTATTAATATATAGATTTATGGCAAACAGTCTTAAACTATCAACTTAAGTCAGATTTAATTTGTTAATAGTAAAGTATATTACTTCATAAAAAGTTCGAATTTAGCTAAATATGTAACTACGCACTATTTAATAGGCAATCAGAAGGTATGAAATTAATTAAATTATTTATTATACAAAATTAGTAAATTCGAAGCCTTTAAAATAACACTGTTTTCAATTAGTTTTTAAAAGGAATGGTCATGTGGTTAGAGACTGCAAAACCGGAGGTGGTGGTTCGATTCCCAACTACAATAGACGTTGTGTGATGAGCACATTTGTTCGTTCTGTGTCTGGGTGTAAGAAAAATATCTATATAGTATATACACAGACAGACAGCCGTGTGTGGATTTGTCCCCAGTTATTATTGTTATCCATTAAAGGCCGGAGACAGTGAATTTTCGTTTTTAAACAAATGAGACCTAACTGTACAGTTTATGTCTAATCCTGAATGAACCTAATGACACTCGAACAATGGCGTCCGCGATCTAACGACATTTTCACTGTCAATTTGAAGCGATCCATTAGGGTTGTCAACTTACAACGAAATCTTTCATCTATACATATTATAAATAAAATTGTAGTGTCTGTCTGTGAATTAAAAATAACTGTGTTTTCTGAATTGCTTATAGTTATTTACACGATACTAAAACATACACAAACTTAAAAAAAAATTGGTTTGTCTGTCTGTTTGTCCGCGCCAAACATTAATTGTTAACCTTCATATTATAAATGTGAAAGAAAAAATCAAAGGTAGTAGCGTAGTCATGCTGTACCTCTTTGGTTATATCGAAATTAAACTTAACCGTTAAAATTGTAAAACATAACGAATTATCATAATTTATTTAATTAGTAAAGTTACAAACAACATATTGCTTAGTAAACAATTGATGGGTTTTTACAGAAATCATCTTTACGGATAGATACATTTTCCCTTAAATTTGTTACGAGGACAAATCCCTGTGTTATCCATGTTTATTGAAATGGAATGTGATCCTACAGACGGCGTAGGAAGGAATATCGTAGGGTTTAAATCATAGCTTCTCAAACTTATTTCGTCTATGCCCGCTTTGAGAATCAATTATTTTCTAGCGCCCCCCGAAATTTTAAATATATCTTTTGTTTCATATTTGCCTCCCCCTCAAAATCCCAATATCGTGTAGTTAAACCCTTCAGGGCTCACATAGGGGCGTTACCGCCCACTTTGAGAAAGACTTGAGGTTCAAGCCGTTTGGAGTCCTGCATAACCATCTATCGTGTTCCGAATGGAAGAGTATCCTTGCTGCATTGCCGCACACGACAGGTGAATCATTTCATGTAAGGATAGTACAGAGAATTATTTCTCCACGTCATTTATTTTTCAGAAAAAGCATTGGCGAAGACAAAGAAGTGTCAATTACAATCAGTCAGCACATCAGTATGTGTCACTTCCTATCATATGATACATTGTTTACTTAATATGGCTATGATAGCGCAGACCTTGTTTTGAACGTGAATCAAAGGTGTCATGATTAATCTATCATTATCCTATTTAGCAGATAAAACATAATAAAAATTTAGATTTATCTGCATATTTTAAAAATTACGTTTAATGCATCTAGACACAGAACGAACAAAAGTGCACAGCTCAGAAGTGTTTGTAATGTCTGGGAATCGAACTCACGACTTCTGGTTTAGCGAGTGTCACTAACCACTAGACTAAGAGACCAGTAAGTTGTTATAGCCTTACAGCCTACTAAGTATACTAAATAATTTTCTAACGTAAGCGCTTACTATATGTGTTTATGAATAACATTTGAATAAGCAATTTCTTTATTAATTATTCATCCATACTATAATTATCACACGGGAAAGCTGTATGTGAATAGCTTGCATTATAAACGAACTATATTAAGGCACGACTAAAGTAGATAAATGAAAAGCTTACTTGGATGTATCCACGGCAGCCCTGTCGCCTAAGTAAAATTAAAAAGTAATTCGACGTTCCAAAATGGCGGATGTTAGACGATTAGACGCGACGTCTGATGCTCTGATTGCGGTAAGAACGGATACAGTTTTTAAATATTTCACTCAAGCAATTCATAGTGTACGTTCGCGTTTACGAGGGAAAACTTTGTGTGGTCGAAAATCAAATTGTTGTTTCGTTTCAAATCGTTATTTAATCAAGTTGTGTTAGCTACAGTTGATTGTATAAGATAAGAAAAAGGTGGAAATAAAATATTTAAAATGCACGAAGTCACGAATTAAAATCTCTCCGTGCGCTAAAGTAGCCTTGCTCTGCACTGGCACCAGCGATTTTCCTAAGAGACATTAAATAATTTTCTATTCTTAACTACCTGCGCCCGCGGATTCGACCGCGCGGAAAATCGTTGTCTATGAAATATATTAATGAATAGACGTAGCTTACGTTACTCCTTATATCACCTATCTGAAAGTGGAAGTCTCGTTAGAATCGCTCCAACCGTTTCGGAGATTAGCCGGAAAAAAACATATAAAAATGATAAGAATTAGTTTTCTGTTGTAAGATATATACATACTTTCATACAAGTACGTATATTTAGTGGTTATTTTGACATTACAAACAGACGTTTTATTGTATATTGTGCTCGTTAGTATGTGAAAACTATTTATCAATCTTCGCGTATACACATTTTCTAGGTCTTCACGAAAGTGTGCCGAATACGACCCCAGGGATGACAGATGCACACTTGTGTTCCATTTTTAAAAGTATACTAACCTCATAAATGAAATAAAACTGATATCTTACTTTTTTTTTTAAACAATTGACAGATGCAGACTTAGGGTAAACATTGTATGATGCCATGCAACTTTTTACAAAGAATAGATTATGATTCTCGGCTGTTATCAGCTTTAAATAAAATTGATAAGTTAAG
>DWMP01000097.1:0-12052 GCA_018245295.1 Agara epimachia | reverse complement strand
TTTCTATTATGACACCGTGTTGGTATTAGTGTTGCATGTCATGGGTAAAGAAACTATATTACTCTTAAAGAAACTATATTAAACAATGTACCTAATAAGAAATCTTTTTAGCAACTACTCTTTTGAAAACAAAATCCTAATACTAGCGCAGACTCATATTAATAGCCATTGTTGAAAACCATAAAGTATATTTCTAACAAATAAGGATATATTATAATCATATGCTAAACGTCGTGACACTCCATTAAAAGAACAATGAAATTAGTCTGGAAGAAAATGAGTAGTGAGCAATTAGCATCATTAATAGCACAAATGGTCATAAAACAATAAGTGCTTAAAATGTGGCATAAGTCATTTGAAATGACTTCCATAAAGTATGGCAATGGTATCCTTTGTCTATCATAGACTATATGCTAATATAAAAATTCTTTTTATGTATATTTGAGCGAATTTAATTAAAGATCAATTTAAACTTTATTTTTGTAATTTTCATTACATAACAGTTACCTTATACGTACAATTTCCATATTAGGCAACTATATGACTATGTGATGACGGCGGATAAACATCACATATACCTACAATATAGTACTTATATAGATATTTTTATTACACTCAGAACAAACAAATGTACGTACTCATCACACAAATATCTCTGCTGGGTGGGAATCGAATCCACGACCATGATTAGCAATCAGTGTCTCGAACCACTCGATCACGAGACCAGTCACGATATTTCTTACGTTTATCGAAATGCTGTGGGGTATGTTATATTTGACATTTAAAAAAAAATTAGAACTGGGGTGATATTACGCCTCCACCCCTCCCCCTTTCAGAGAACAGGAACGGCTAATGTACTTATATAATATATATTAGGGAATCGAAGATCTGCTCCTAGGGTAAGTTCTTCTGTCTTAAGTAATCTAATCTTGATTAGGTCACGTAAAGGCTTTGTCATGCCTGAAAAATATCTATTCTTGACTCTTCTTATACTCGGATTTCGTCATAATAAGAGGAATATTTCAAAAAGTTTGATAACAAGACCCGTGAGATATAAGCTCTTGACAAAGTAGTAGAAGGTCGAAACTACGCACCTACTCGTATTGTGTTCTTCCAATTTACATGAAAACCACTCGATCGTTTTTTTTTCCTTATCGATTATAAAAACAAAATATTGAATTGAACATCAATTAATAAAAAATGTTACAATATCACAACAAAAGAATTTAATCAATTACGTAGAATTCGATAAAATGCATCGATTTTAACACTTGTAATGAAATTACACTTAATTTTTGTAGAGGCATGGAAAATATATTTATATTTGCTTGTTTAAAAACTCCCTGTAGCTGTAGAGCTACAGGGAGTTTTTAAACAAACAACAAAACGTAAACAGTACAATCTGTACTTTGAAGCTTAAGTTATTCATTCCTGTTATACTTGATCACAAAGTTGGATGAGTTCATTTCTGAAAGCAATATTTGATCGAGGAATAACATATGGTCACCTTTTTAATGGTGTTGCAACAACGCAAATGTCTACTTTTCGGGAACGGCTACTTTACTGTAAGAAAGGATGCAACTACAGTGAAAAGATACAATAAAATACATATAAATGCAATAAATATAGTTTTTAATTCAACTCTCTGTAAACGGTTAAGCCACTGGATAAGCCGATGGCCTAAGGTCTTGACTTGTGGATTTAAGTCTAACCACTTAAAGTGGTATAATAGATTATGTTTCAAGAGTTCCTTATTAAAACACTCATTCGCTGCGAGTTTTAGAGTACGTTGAAAATCCATTACCAATTTCGATTCAACATGTCAGAATCATGTCATTCGAGATGTTCAGTTAAACAACTTGGGTATGGTTCGAGTAACATTGATTTTAGGCTAGCGTTCATCTACTCACCGACGGACTGTGAACCAGTTTTACCAGTTAGGAATACAACACAAATATTATTAATTTTACGCCGATAATATCGAAGGTGTAAAAAAAAAATAACAAGATTTATAAAACGAGTTTAATTGTTAAACCACAACAGTGAGTTCGTTAAAAGTATTGGCGATCGTTTACCAATAAATTTATAAGAAATATGGCAGCTTGTAGAAATTAATAAAATTAGGAATAGGAGCAACTACAAGCTGTGAAATTGAAGGAGGCATTCGATGGAAATACGTTTATACATGCCTAGATACATTCGAATGCGCTGCCGATGTCCACCTATACGTAATCATGCAACCAATGAATTACGATTGGAAATGGGCTGACACAGACACTTGGCCAAGAAGATTATCAATGGCTTGATAATTATAGCAATCCTATACTGTTCAGTACTTTGAATAATACAATACTGCTGCAGAAGAGTGCCGTACTGTGTAACAAGAACTCTGTACTGTTGATTAGTCAAAGTTGTGTTTATGGCATATTTTAGAAATTATAAAGCAATAAATGCTGTGTCGTGAACGACAAGCTAGTTTAACGATTACAAAAAATAGAAAACTAGCGATGCTCAAGTAATTTTGAAGGGGAAGGAAAGGAAGGATAGAACATAGATAGCTAACAATTATTATAGCTCAGTAAATGAAAGTTTCAAGCACCTTTTTTAAGTTAGAAATTTGTTTAAGTTAGAAAGTTGCATTTACTTCCCCTAAATCAGCGTTGGATATACACCTCGACCCGCCACGCTCGGAACGTAAAAAAAAACCAAGTTTCGGTGAAGAATTGATGCGAAAGCAATAAAGTCAGTTCACAACATCTAAGCCAAGGTCGTACGTTTTATTTAGACGGTAGATAGGTTTTCGTGCTTAACGTTTATGTAGATAATGTCATCGTGTGAATGTAAGGAATAATTTACAGCTTCGAATAAACTTCCATAGTTATGAACGATGTTGCAACTAGACAACAAACGATGGAAATATCATTATAACAGGTACTCCTAAGCCAAGTACTACACTTAGCGGCGACATTTAACATAACATGTCAGAAGTCGAAAATAATTACGTGCCTTTTTTATTCTCTACAAATTGATATATAATTGCCCTCGCATACATTTGTGGTGAGTATACTCTTATAATACACAAAGATATTATATGACTAACAAATAATTTCTACAACAAAACGATAACTTAAGATAAAACAGAGATAACTACTGTGTATAAGTAATGTAGGATCCGGCAAATTTATAGCTACATTTTCTGCATACACAAATATTCAACGTCATTTTAAAAAAAGGGCATAATACATAACTCTCGAAAGAATCCAAAAAAGACTTATTTGGATCTTGTAAACATGAAATAAAAAACTTTGTTTAGCATACGACTGGTGAAAAAAACCAATTTTGAGTTATAGTAACTTATAGAAATAGTAAAATAAAAATAATAGTAGGAATAGTCATATTGATGATGACGAAAAGTGATTATTAATTATATTAGAATAATGAATTCGAATTACGGTTGCAGTCCTTTATTCATAAAATTGTAAAAGTCTACATCTACTATAAGCTGAATCTGCGCAGTATTTAACATTGTCTAAAATACACGATATGGTATATAAAATATAGTCAAATAATACAACGGTAATCTGAGCCTCGACACATGACTGCGGCGAGAATAATACGAATAGTTCAAAATATTCGGTTTATCCTCGTCACGAAATGTCCGCTTCGAAGAAAGCGTTCGAGGTGCTCACTTTTCTTACTATAACATATTCATACACTCTATGTTATGACGTAGTAGATGACCCACGGCGCCTCCCTACAATATATCAGCTATTATTATACTTTTCAATGATGGGTTGACTTAGGGCTACCGCGACCAGACCCAGAAAATGATATAAGGGATATTTGATTCTCAATTTTTATAGTACATACATAATGTTTAAAAACTTGGTTGTGTACATTATCCCTTCTGAGGTTTTGAAAGAGTAATAATGGAAATTTCAAATTCTAATCAATTTTTAGATATACAACTACATATTTTATTTTATTTGTATATTTATTCGGTTTGTCAGTGACATCTAGACAGACATCTTTGTGTGTTTTAAATCTATCTTTGTATCTTAAATCTATCGTGTGTATTGTCTTCAGTCCTATCGGCTTTCTTTTTTTACAAATGACTGTTTTCTTTCGCCTTATGTGCAATGATCATTTTTTGATTACGTTCCAGCTGTTATATACTCACAGTTTGTCAAGTGAGCTAGATCTATCATCACTCACGTCATGTCCAAAGAAACTTATTATATTAATTTCGTCTACCTTGTCATTTAAAATATTGTTTTTTATTTTTAGATTCGTCACAACCCTAATCGTAAAATTTCTATTTTCCATGAATTGTGTTTATACCTATGCGATAAAAAAGAATGCTTTTTATATATTTTTTTCACTTCTATAACCGTTATACAATTTAGTAATTTAGTCTATTACTTTTACCCATTATTCTTACCGCGATTTTAATGAAAACTATTAAACTGTCTGAATATTTAATATCAGAAATATTTATATTTTCACATGAGACAAATCCTAATATCTCAACCAGAGGCATTTACTCAAATAACATTTTAATAAAAAGGTAAAATCACTGTCTTTATCACAAGCCACAAGTTAATTAACATAAATATTCAATGTCACGCCTTGATTTTCAATGAACCCCTTTCTTTTTTCCGAAGTGAGTTAAAAACATTTTTTGCCCGCGCGAAATTCAGTTCGCCGGAGTGTTACCATGCGTCAATGCTTTAAAATTATTAGCTTATTTTCCTACATTTCTGGCCTCCGTAGGTAGGCACATAAATGTTATTACGCTAATAAAAGCGTGTACAAATCCATGTATAAAATAATGTATACAACAAAATCTATTGTTATCTCAGAAATGTGATTTTATGGTAAATGCCTACAGTCATATTTAAAATTCTTGGTAAGTCATTAAAGCGAACTTAACGTTTAACTAATTATTCGCATTTTTCATAAAGGCAAGTAATTACTCGAGTTAGTACCACTAATAAACACGTGAATGGTCGGTTTGAGAAATAATTTAGCGGTCGTCTCGTTACCAGAAACATAGCTCTAATTGAGTAAATTGAAACGAAACATTGGCCTATTCGCACCTTCTCTTTGTTCAAGACGGATAGGTTAATTTATAGCTCAAATGTTTTCACTTCCGCAAATAACCTAAGGTGAGGCTTGAAGACGCTTGCAAGCCCGATGCGCTTGCAGATTGCAAACGATCCGTGCCTAAAGTTAAGCGATATCACGAGCAGTGGGAATTGTTCCCCTGCCTTTCCGTAATTTGAAGGGCACATAGAGCAGACAGTCGCGGTCTTTAACGTTAGATAACAATCGTTACACCCTCTCGGGGGCCATTAAACGCTACTCCAAAATATTCAGCAGACTGGTTGGCTACTAACCCGTATCTCCATCAACTGGAGCAGCGTCTGTCGCATTTGGAGAAGAGACCCGTGGCCAGCGGTGAGACCAAACGAAATCATAAAAGTTTTCTTTTCTCCTTCTTCAATCTGTAGGTCTTTGAAAATTTTCTTACGATAAAGTTAAATATTGCATATACATAAATTAACTTAGTTCCTATCTTTGCTTGTAAAAGTTGTTCCGATTAGATAAAAATTGTGATGGACAAAAAATGATGACCTTAAAATGTAATTTAGTACTTGCTCATTTGTAATGGATTCTGAGACGAAACTAATAATATAAATTCTTTATGAGGTCTAATTACTGTCATTAAAATTAATTGTTAATTGCGATTTTACTTTACCGTATAATAACAATAAATTTAATTGTTATTTTTAAATAAAAATCGAAATTATCCTTTAGCAACTAAGACATTTCTATATATCATTAAAATCTTTAATAATTACATTAACAATTTACTTTGCCTTTTGTAATATATTTAAATAACTCTCATAATTTTAAATACCTAACTATAATAAAAGAGTATTATTTTTTATCACTATATACCTATATACATATTAGGTGGAAATATGAAAGTAATTAAATATTGTAAGTGTTGTAAGATAGATTAATTATAGGTACGATAATTACGAAAATTCAGCGTAACATTAATACAATTGTTATACATAGTGTTTCCATTTAATATTCATATTTCCGATATTAACATCTATATTACATATAGGTAACTGATAAGGTACAATACATACAGTAATGTTAATCATATTCTGTACATTAGTCATGAGGGAATCTGGTTAGATTTTGTTGCTATACCATATTAAGTTTTACTACGTTCGTCACCATGTAGAAGCTAAGAAATATTTTGTATTATGTAGTGTTATTAAGTATTATGTAGAATATTATCAGTCTTGTTATTATGTGTAATATAGGATACCTATCCCTCATTTGGGATTGTTCAGTTACCGATAATATTAACATTCAATTTGATTTCATTATAACACCTTGTGTCTGGTATAGTTTTAGAGCTCGCTTATATGAAATGTCCGTATACATTTTATTTCATAGCACAACGCTGAACAAAAGTTGAACACTATTGTAGAAGTAAATGTCACTAATGATTTGTAAATGTTTAACAAAGAAAAATATTATTCGCTACGTGAATTTTTTGCTCAATACCAATGTTGTTAATAATGAATAGTTTCAGCGTTGCGTAAATAGAGGCTGGATAGCTATGTATATAAACAATAACATACGGTATTCACGTACACAATCAAAGCAATTCTTAACGATCGTGTGAATTGCACTATGAATGCGAATATCGCGCGACTACAAAGCTGATGCTTTTACAAATCTCATACGAGCTTAATAAAACATGAATGTGTGTCAACGATAACGAGTATTCCGTTGGTGTATCGCTATCGGCGCGCGGCGGCCGGCAGCCCAGCTACCCGACGCCTCCATGACGCTTACGACCGACTCCAGCGCACCACGTAAACAATAATCACATAAACGAACAACAAAGAATCGTATGTATTTTCGTACGCTAACAATATTACAAATGAACTATCATCTAAATACGAAATAGTTAACTGTTTTATTTAGGTAAATTCATAGGCACGGACTTGTTCATTCACATTGCACGCACAGTGAAGAAACAATAAGCGAGTCAATCGTAAAGGATGATAATAAATCGCGATAAATACTTTATACAGAATACTCGTTATCCAATGTAACAAAATATCATTATTTATAGGGATCTCCAAAAATTCAAGCCTCTTTTAATATTTACGTTACGTGGAAAGTATAAACGTGATAACGTGTCTTAAGTCTGGACTATAGACTTTGAATAATATCTCATTTACATGAGTACATTGCCTAATGCCCAAACCAAAGCGTGGGCGAACACTTGAACTACGTGCCTCAGAAAATGAATCTGTAGGTAGTAATGGAAAAATATCCATATCCATACAAATGACGTAAAACGTATGGATGTGATAAAAAGGAGGAGTGAAAAAAAGGTAAATGTACGGGCATCGTTCTAATGAAAGCTGTTATTCATAATCAGGAGACAACATTGAAAACAATCTAAGGACATACTAATACAACAATTCTCAATTACTTTAAAAGACCGGCCAGTGACTTGTAATCTGTCATTTTGCATAAATATTAAGACAAACCTGTGACATAATATTACTGAAGCGGAAAAATTAAAATAAGTACATTCTTTCTTTAACATTTCTCAATCTCTAATTTTAATCGTCGCATGTGTTCTTTCATGCCTATTTCGAACGAAGATTACATCCTGCAATACAAATGTTTAGTTAGAGACGTGTAGGCCAAGGCCTCACCATGACCTCCATACGCACAAATAGAGCAAAAAGCCTTTAAGTGTTCTTATCAAATTCGTATAGGCATATTCCTCGGGCCCGACATAACCTAGAGCTCGCTGTGAATGAGACGAAACTATTTGGGAAATCATTGAACCAAAGTGCTACTCACCAAAGACCATAGCGGTAAAACTTCGGCTACTAACGAAATTACTTACGAAATAAAATAATAGTTCAGCATCAAGATCAAGATATTTTATGTTTCAAATATAGCATATGGGCGTTGAAGCCACTCAGCTTTAATGGCTGATAAGAATATAAAAATTTATAGTCTGTACGCTTTTCAGGGCCCCCCTCTTAAGTCTAATCATTTATGTAGGGGACAATACTTTTATATGTAAGATCATACAAAAAGTTTAGCAATACACATTCATGTAAACTCAAGTAGGTACCTACGTGCCGTCAGTTGTTCAACAATTGTTATTCTAAGCATCGACCCAAATAAATAAATTTAAATGTCCTTTACTATTTGCGTGAATTATTAAGGACCGATCCCGTAGCATGTAGCACAATAGAAGTGATAAACCATTCCAATTTTTTTAAAAGTGGTTTGAATACAGGCCTGAAGTAAATTCAATTCAAAAGAATTCAAGTTTCCTTCGAATAATTTTAAATAGTTACTCTAAATTGAAGCAGATGTTTATATTTTTAGTAACGTATTTACATAGTAATTACGTATATTGACATAGTAAGTAGTACCTATTCTTTTTGGTTTAGTTAATTTTGCAACATCTTTAACTTTATCCACCTTACCCACTAATGGTCCGTTATATGGGACTTTAATCCACTAAATCCCGCTCAGTGCCTTACTCGTAGCTATTGGGGGACTCCGGGATCTCCAATTCTCCAGGTGCAACACACAGGTGTTTTGCATCACGACGCCCTCGTTCGGGCTCATTCCAGGGACTAGTCCCGCTTCTTCATTTTATTACGACAGTATGCGACCACACATACCATCGTCATTCCCATGGCCACTGACTGGATGGTCAGAGCTCCAACTGTGGCCGGCCGAACTTTTGGAAACCTCCTTTTAGTAGCCTCTTACGACAGACCTCCTGGCTGTATATAAAATATAGGGAAATCGGGGTTAGGTATTACCATAGGTGTCTCAGGTTACCTCGGGTTGTTTAACATAAACGTAATGAATGTGATGAAGTAATATTATATTATGTAGTGCCGTCATACTGTCAATCAATAAAAAGAATGGTGTTCGTTTTGCTTTAATATATGTGACGTGACATATTGCTTAGAACTCTTACTACGGCTTTATATTTTTATCTTTATATTTAGACCTCAGCTTTCGGTAGAAGAAGAAAGAAATTTAATAAATTACCTTCAACAACGCTAAAACAACGTTAATAATAATTACGGTTACGTTATTAAATAATGATTACGTTTTAAAATTTGTCCACAGGGCATTTACCTTATATTTATTAAATACGGCTAATTGGTCCACCAATCAGCTGAGAGA
Organism: Agara epimachia; assembly: GCA_018245295.1. Lineage (NCBI taxonomy): Eukaryota > Metazoa > Arthropoda > Insecta > Lepidoptera > Hesperiidae > Agara > Agara epimachia. The sequence goes on along the minus strand of DWMP01000097.1, from coordinate 2,779 downwards.
TACTGTCTTAATGTCCATTAAAAATTACTCTCATTATAATGTAGTTAAAATGAATTAAGGAATCGCTTATGAAAGAAGTTTTAGCTGATGCAGTACGACAATAGAGGTCAATCGCGTTATACGTGTGGATGTGTGCAACCGTTGACCGGCAATAGTCCTGTTGGTTATTCGGGTGATTGGGCGAGTATCCCTTTTATTGTTGTGCCGGCGAGAGCAGTGAACTCTGCCCCATGCACGCGCACCTCAGCTGGTCGAGCGACTCGAGCGACAGTGACGACGAATTGCGCACTGTAAGTGAACATAAACATAGACAACAGGCACCTAGAGAATTAACTATTCATATTTCCTGCTTTTTCGTATTCCACGTCATTAATTACATCTGAAGCCTTCACTTTGTAACTATATGTACGTATTATAGATACACACAAGAGATATTATTACAATGATAATAATGCATAAACAACATGTATTGTAGATATTCGATTAATTTTATATTAGAAATGTTTCTATAAATTTTTCCTGAACTTATTATTATATGGCAATTATTTATCAGTTTGTTCTTAAAAATCGTGTGAAAATACATAATGACGTTTAAATTTCTTTAAACGACCAAAGAAGGCTCAATATCATACAGTCGAAAAATGCGAGCACCGCACGTGCTATTTAATTTTAGATGCATGCATGTAAAACTCGCTCGTAAGCCTTTTTGTCATGCTAATGTTGGCTCGTCGTTATTGTAGCCTATTGTTCCGCAAAAGCATGTGATCTATCTTAGAATGCCCTATAGCTATTAAAACCTCGCCACCTATCTTCATCTTGTTCGTTATAATACATTTCACATGTAAACCTATTGTAATGCTTATTTCTCGGACGGGTGGGCAGTAACTGAGGATTTCTTCTGAATACGGTCCTAACAAACTTCTTTCGCTTCTTCTAGTTTCATCAAATCATCATAGGTATCACGGTTTCTTTTAAAGATACTTTCTCTCTTAAAGCGATATTTTAGGATGTCTCCGATATGAATATGTCTACATCTAAACAATATAATAACATAGATAGATACTCCTTATTTATACTCTGTTCAAGTATATGCTAGTATAGGTACGCAATGCATTGTGGTATTCAAATACGGGCCTCATAACCATTTAGCTATATTCTAGTAAAATATGTAAAAGTATAAGTATTTATATTTACTTACTAAAGATATTGTTCAATTGTAATAGCAATAAAGTAGTTACAAATACGAGCTACGTTGTATCGGTAAACAAAAATGTATGGCATTTAACTTTCATTCTCTACCACGGTCTTAAATAAAAAATTAAAGTTGTCAAAAAGTTAATATGTATTTTTATTAAAAACTGTATGGTTTTTAAAATATGAATTGAACTTTATCACACGAAAAATAATTTTATTGTCATTTTAACAACGTATTACGTACTTAATATACGATTAACTGTATAAATATCGTTTCAGTCCTCGTGGACTGAAACAAATATGTAAATTTTAAAATCACAGCAGCTGCCCACTTCCGCGCCATTCTGATTCCATTACTTTGGTAAACAAACAGCTTCATATTTACGACAATGTAATGGTTTTAAATGTTCGTAGTCTGTAGAATAAGGCTAAGCCTTTGCGATTTATCTAAACTTAATAGCGCTTTCTGATCATACGCCATTATTTTAGTCGTAAAGTAGATAAACAGCCGCATCGGTCATTAGTAGACTATTCTGTTATCGAACTAAGGAATACGGCGGGCAAAGCCCTTACAACATTAAGTATCTCAGAAGCACACATTCCAAAGATATTTGTTGTATCATCTTAAATGAGCCAAATGCAAAGGTAAATTGGGCACTGAAACACCGTTCAAGTTTATTATTTCGATATAATTTCCTTGTATAAAACCTCAGCCGATAACAACAGTTAATTATATAATTACGTGAATACCTAGTTGTTATACAAGTACGACATCAATAGTGCCAATTTAATTTATTAGCGAATTATATTATTTATTTTATATTACTAATGCAACGGATTGACCTTCGGATCGCCCATCGAATGACGTGTCTTTAACGCTCTTGAATGCAGGCATGCGGGTAGAATTGATTGGAGTATATTATCCCTTGTGACAATTTTGATCAATATTTGTCTTTTGGTCCTCTTTAGAAATTCGGTTACTGTCACTTCAATATGAAAGTTCAATATACACCGACGTTCGTTTACAGATAAAAATTAGCAAAACGTATTTCATATTTGCCGTTGGAAAGTTCCATAGCTACTTTTTATTATCTCAACTTCCGCGATGTCAATCTGAGAGTTAGATCCCAAACTAATATAGTCTACCGTGCGCATCACATTCATACTATGTACATAGTTTTCTTCACAAGTATTATAGTGAAACTTCGCCGTGTCAACTGTTGACTTTATTGAATTTCTTGGCATCGTCTAGCAATACGAGCATTCTGAGTGTAGCTCCCATTGTGTACGGTCGATATTAAACGGATTTTTACTTTCTTCCACATTTTGCTATCTTCAGTTCGACGTTATACTGTTAACATTAGACCAGATGAACAATTTCATACAAAAGTCAAGTAACTTTAATTTTCATGACTTATTTCCATCATTTTTTAGTTATCATGCTTACTGCGTTATTATCAGTAGACCGTATCCTTGATAAGTGTTTAACAACATTGATGATAAAGCGTGCATTAGGTCGAAACTGCGTTTGAAGATTTTACTGCATTTACGGCCAAATAAATAATTTACAACTCATTGATCATAG
>DWMP01000096.1:0-12080 GCA_018245295.1 Agara epimachia | reverse complement strand
CAAGCCATAGTCAGGTTCAATGACCACTTGACCGACAGGCCAGTAATATAAAAAAAAAGTGATCAAATACAAATAAAAAAAAAATTAAAGCCAAGATGAAAATATATGTATGTAAACTCATTAGGTTTATTGTAAATAGTTCTCTCTTTGTTAGCTAAACAACATTTACCATGGATAATTGAGTTGATTACAAAATCTGTATCCATTTCTTATAGTTCAGTTCAATTGTACATAACATGTCTGATTCAAATTTAAACTGTTTTATTAATTTTAATGTATTATGCATACAATTAATGGGCTTTGTACAAAATTATATTATAGCAGTCTTAGTGATGATTGCAGGTGATGAAATAGCATTTGTTATAAAATAACAATAAAACATTTTCATTTGTTTGCTGTACTTGTTTTGATGCCATTGATACTGAATATAGTGTTGGATATGCATAAATAGTTGTTATACGAACAATTACTTTACAATCTTTATTTATTTATTTAACAATGTTCGTACACTTCAAATATATGTAAATATACCTTTCATCCTTTATTTCAGTTTAAGGATATTTTGACAGAATTCTAAATAGCTTGCGTCCTGTCCAATCTAATATTTCACTTCAGCAAAATTCAGCACTCTTCTTGTGACAAAAACGGATGTACAGACAGTCAAGAGTTGGTTTTGCATCTGTGACATTTCACGGATTAAAGCAGGGGCTGATGTGTTGCCGATGAAGATTGATGTCTTTGTAAAAAAGTTACAAGAAGCAGCTAGTAACGCATTACATTGCTAGAAGATCCAGGGTATCTAAGCACCCGGAACACACTCCATTTTCATATCCCCGCAACTATTAAATTTACTTATCGTCGTCGTCGTCGTCGTCGTATCATCGTCGTCACAGGCATCGTCCTCGGATACAAATAGTAATATTCGTACATTTATTAATACATAAACATTACCCCGCACTGTAATATTCCACAGCATGTCATTATGGCTAGAGGGGCATTTACATTCCATTATCGCTACGTCCTTGTGCCATAACTGTGTTTAACTCCATGAGATATATCTGTACTTATATTATCATAATTAATGTAATGACTGTATCAGTAAAAAAACAAGATTTTGTGAATTGTTTTCACAAAAATACCAAACCTTCGTCCATCTCTACTACCTTTCTTTATCTCTATCGTTCTACTTTAAAACAAGGGCAGACCGCTTCCAACACCTTTAATTTTCCCGCCAAGAGCTGCAAGCAACTATCAGTCTCGAGATTGCAACCTTCGTGGAAGCCTTAATAACCCCGAGAATGCTTCGTTTTGTGGCGAAGCACTTGTCGTAACGTATATCGGTGGATATTTTTCATATACATTAGATGAGATGAGATTAAGATACATTTAAAAAATAGCTGGATAACAAAACCAATAATCACGCAATATGAGAATTCGAATTTTAATGCGACAATTTTTTACGCAAATGCAGTTGGTCGCCTTGACATAAAAATAGTGCCTGCATTATTCATCTATGCAACTATGTGGCACATAATACTGAGCGGTGGTGCGCTCAGCTCACACGACTGGTTGTCCGCGCTAAATGCCTAACCAGCAATTATGCACTCGAAATCATGTCATTCACCTCTCCCTTTGATAAATCGAGCGTTTTTAGCGCTTTAAAAACTTATCCAAGACAGAGACAAAACGATGATTTGTCCCAATATACATTTAATCAATTTACACAATTATTAAATCAATCTATCTTATTTTATTTTATCAATATCTTATCAATCGACAAATCAATATAAAGGTAACATTATTACATGGCCAAAATTTACATGGCCAAAGTTTAGTGCCCCATATTGCACATATTGTATCTAAATTTTTATTTATTAGAATCAGGGTTTACAATCGGTTTTGGTGCGATGTAGACAGAGAAAAAAAGCCGAACGAAAAAATCGGCACTTATAAAGATGAGAAAATAGTATTGTAGTATTGGGAACAGTTGGACCTACTCAATCGATGCCTGTTGATATTGGATGATTACCGTTTGTATTCCGCCTCACTCGTTCATTGAATTTCTAAAAAGTAATAAATGCATTATTATCTTTAATAAACGGAATCGGAAATTTTAGGTGTGTAACATTCAAACCGACAAGTTTTCATACAATCTTTCAACCCCTATTTTACTTCCTTAGGCTTGGAATTTCTAAAATCCCTCCCTTAGTGCTCACTTACGCTATATAAAAAACTGTTTTGTTTATACAAAATTTGAGGATTCTACGGTCGGCGGTTTCAGTCATCTATCTCCCTGTTATGTTTTACTGAAGATATTGGTATCGACCGGTTTTCGTCCACTTAAATCAAGTCGTCGGCGGCACCGCTTGGTACCGTCCTAACATTTACATCTGACATGGTTACCTTTTATATCTTCAGATCACGAATTACAATTTTATTCGTTACGAGCTGTCTCGCGGTGTTGGCCGCGTAAATCCTGATCCCGTGGGAATTTCAGGATAAAAAGCTTAGCCTGTAACTTCCTCTATCTTCTAGTAAAAGTCCCATTAAATTGGATTCAGCGGTTCCAGAGATTATCTCGGACAAACAGAAAGAAGGACAAAAAGAAATTTTAAAAGTATGTTTGTGTTTTAGTATCGAGTAGATAACTATAAATAAACAGTTGAGAATAGACAGTTACTTTGAAATCACAGATCGACACTTATATTTTACTTATACATATATATATATAGATTCCAATGTGCAAAATAATTGTTCAATTACCATTACGCCAGCTCCCTAACGGTGTAGGTAGCGAGCGGCAAATAACCATTTGGTTAACGGTATTCATAAAGAATACGCTCACATCACTGAAAAAGCTGTTGTACTGGGAATCGAACCAGAGACAATAGAGGGAATGAAAAGAATAGCTGTTTCAATTAGGTACAATAGGTATTGAATCGAAATGAAAGCAAAAATGCCTTTGGAATTCTGTCTGTTTTTTGCTCGATATATTTCGCTAGGCGTTCACTTTGGCAACAGCAAAACGCTGGTTTAACGCCGTGTTTCTGGATCGAGATGGTACATGTAGGTCCATAATTTGTATTATATATTTTTCTAATGTAATTAACGTAGCAAATGAATTAGTCACATGTCGGTAGGTCACCGTCCAGTACCATAAGAGCCCCATGTTGTAGCGTTTCGGGGGTATATCAGATAGAAGCTCATTCCACATTATACACGCGTCCGGTAAAAACGAGAGTGCAAATTGTACTATGGAGGATCGATGTTACGCTTGCGTCTGGGCGTGACCCCGAAAATCCCGATAATGGAGCCTTACATATTACTTAAGATTGAGTACGCGTACCTAGATAGAGCCTATTCACGCTCGCCTTGAAGAGTGCCAGGTTTTTTTATGTCGGCTCTTTCGCTCTAGCGCTTAGAGACAGTGAATGCGTCTGAACTCCGTTAGGTTTTAGTGACGAAGAGTACTAAACCGAAGTTGACGGTATTCCCACCTATGACACCGTCTGCTTCGTAGTCACACACATTTAGTCACAATGTCACATCGGTGTGCGTGTCGAAAAACACGTGATAAGTGAGTCGTGCGTGAACACCGTTTTGTTAAATCCACAGTAAACACAGTCCTAATTACATTCAGATATTGTCAAGCGAAGTTACATTGCTGTCTCGTGTCAAGCAAATATGACAGAAATAAGCTTATAATGTTCAAGTGCTCGTCTTTTTAGTGTGGTAAGTTTTTTAAAGGGCCGAAGAGAAAACGTTTTATTTGAGACTAAACTATAAAACATATCCGGTATACGAAGACGTCAGGGGTAAACCGGAGGTATATTAAAATATGGCCAGGTCATCGATATTAATAATGATTGGTCAATTGCACACACGGATACCCGATTCCAAATTAGGTGAACTATTGCCCGGGTTACAGTTGAACAGCTGATAACATAACATTATATGCTTACATAATATATCATACTTGTATATTTTTTTTTATTATATACGGACGCAATAGACAAGCGTGGTCTTCCCACAAATATTTCTTCTGAGTGCGAATCGAACTTACGACCTTCGGTTAAGCAGTGGGCTCTCTAACAACCCGTACAGACAATAGACGTGATTGTATATATATGTACGTGTCACAAAGGAAACAATGATAGTACAGTGACAGATACCGCATGATCGTGTATATCGTGTTATCTCTTATCAATGAAGCGTTTGCGTCGCGATCTAGCGATGGAGTGGCAACGACCTCGTTGCGAACAAACATATCAAGCTTGTATTTGTTTGGGACGTGACAGAGTGCGGTCAGCAATAATAAGGTTATACAAGGTAACATTTCAGCATCTCTGGCTAGGAGTCTGCAGTTCGAATTCTCCGTAATCTTCTCTTAGGGCGTGTGACTTCGCCAACACCCACTTGGCCAGCTTAGTAGACTAAGGCCTGCACTTGGTCACTCCAAGAGTTGGGTATTCAGTCAAACACTAGAACGACAAAGGTGTTGATTGAAAAGGTAAATACGATTATAGAGAAATATTTCAAGGAAGTTTTTTGTGAGTAATATCTAATACTAATTAACCGATTCTAAAAAGTATTTTACCGGTAGATTAACACACGCTGTTTTATATTTTAATAAGAAACAAAAGTAATTCGATGTCGTATGAATGTCGGTGACAGAAATTAATAATTAACGCACACACGCAGCCGAAGGTCAGTTCGTGTGTAATGGACGCCTTTGACATTTGAGCTTCTCAGTTCCAGGCTCGAGAACATTGTATTACATTACAGTTGACGAATGTTTCACAGTTGATCAATAAAGGACTGACCATGATGATTATGAACCAAAGACTACCTCACCTGATGGTAATTGAGGGGTAGTCTAGGATGTAGGTTTTTTTTGTTGGCAAATGGATGGAGAAGGCTAGCTTATAACAGGAAAGCGTGGACGGAACTAGGGATTTAAGGCGATTAGTAACTCTACAAGACATGTCTTCTAATTCGTAAATCAATTTGTACCACGGAGCCCTTTTAAACGTGGCTCTTAGATTTCCGGTTCCAGGAGATAACGTAAAATCAATTGTAACATATCTATTTCTATCGTTATATGGTATTCCCTACATTTGGCCTCTTGCCACCGTCCGAATGGGCGATGGCATCAAACGATGACCGCATGCTTCGTCAAATAAAAGCATATTTTGGGGCATCTTAAACTTCATCTGGATCAGATGTTGTAATGCGTAAGATTATTCAGATGAGTGGAGCGTAACAAATCGGGAATACCTTCCAGATTCCGTTCCAAAACCTTTTCCATCATAACCAATAAATCTATGAAATTAAGTTGCTGCGACTGTTTCTGTCTTAAATATGTCTGATATTCATTATTCTGAAATTTTTTTACCTAACACTTGCTGTTAGATCAGTCACTATTTTGTTATCATTGGTCTTTGTGGCAGTCAAATTCCAGTATTTAAGTAATTAATGGTATTTTTCTTGTTGCTAATATTTATTGTCCATCATCTTTGCAACCATTAAACATGTTCTTATAACAAATGTATTTTTTTTTCTTTTATCGGTAATTTTTTTCCTTGCAGGCCAAGGACGTTTGGCTCGCTGCCACCAACGTGAATTTTATTAAGTTAGTACATTTATTAGTTGCAGGGATGGTCTATTTTTGGTGGATTTGAAAGTAGAGATTGTTATCGGCGAATGGATTATATAGTGTAGTACCATCAATGTCAAATGCGCCGTATCGTAACTTTCCGAGATTCAAAGTTATAACTTCAACCCCGGGATTGATGTTACATAATCTTTTTGTATACATTTAACCAATCCAACAAGCAGACGGGATCCCTGGCGGTATGTGGTCAACGTCGCGTACGGGCATGAGTAACACCAGGGTTACCAATGCGTTGCCTGCTCTGTCACTTCCTAAATTCTGTTTTGTCCTTAGCCAGCCTTAATGTAAATTTTTCTGCCATCCTTGATCTTGTTATCTGAAGTCGCGTGTCCTCACTTTGTTAAAACGTTTTCATTCTTCATTCTGTACATATTTTAAATTTAACCATCTGTAATATACAACTGTTTCCATTCTCGTGTAAACACATATGCCCTTCGGCCAGTTCGCGGGAGCTGGTACATGGCGGCGTGCCAAGTCCTGCAGGGTTAAAGATTGCATAAAACCCGCCACTGATTTATTACCACCGTTCATTAATCCACGCCCAAAATATGACTGTTATTTTAAATCGTTGTACTTCGAAATTGGTATCCCTTGAGAAAGGTTGCGAGAAATATTTGAATGAAAAATTGACAGACGTAGGTACCTATTCTCTGGATACGCCTTCATAGCGTGATGTAGAAATTTTACCGCATTAATGCTTTTATAAATTATCGATATTTCTCGATACTATTGTTAGAAATACAGCAAAAGTTTGGCATTCGAGAACGTACAACTCTTTATTTTGGAATTGGAAGTCATTGAAACTACTTTTTCTTTTCGTAATGGAGCTTGTAAAGTAGTGAAAGGGAAAGTACTATTGCTTAGGGGTTAGGACTCCTGGGGCCTTGTTGTTTCTACACTTTATAGCATCTCCCTAGGATTCATTGTGTCGTGAGTGCCACTAACAACATACAAAGACAAGAACACGAAAATACAGAAATATAAACTTGTTCTTCAAATTTCTTCCTCGCAAGATCCGAAACTACGATCGAAACCACTGCGTCATATATCTATCACCTTTTGAATGAATACTATGTAGCGTTTTGAGTTTCCTTTCCAATATAATAGGGCTCGTTTTACCGTATATCCGAAAATACAAACGTTAATCTAATGCAAATCACAATCTGGAGCGGGACTTACCCTTGGCTATTCGCCATTCACGAGTACAAGATAAATTGAGGTGTATTTCTAAGGAAACCTCGTTTTATAGCGCTACTTGTATATTTAAATAGAGGAACCTCTTTAAGGACATCGATAGAGGCAGAACTCCTTTGTCTCTGGCCGTCTCTATGGGAAATGGTGGGACTGTATAATGTTGTCTATTTCACACGGGCTTCCTACTGACTGTTTTCCTTTATCTTTTTCAAATAATTGTATCCTGAAGCTTCTTTTTCACGATATAACTGCTCATCCATCTGATAACGACTTGAGTATGGAAAAGTTGAAATTTACATTTTGTAACTTTCAATAGGGATTGAAAGCTATAGTTTTTGATAGATCGTTGCTTTTGAATAATTTACATAAGTGCTTACAATATTTAATGATCTATTCAAAATCATTTAAAGCTCATTTGTAGTTACATCGGTCAATTTTGAATCCTGAAACGTTGCGAAAATTTAATTGTGTCTGTTGAATGAGAGATTTATTCGTAATCGTTATATATCATTAATTGTTTTAGTTTGTGTGACGTCACGAAGCTGAAATTTGGAAATTCAACAGTGAATTTATTTATAAATAGGAACCGCTGTTCATTATTTACGTTTAAAAGATTTATTGCCGTTTGAAACCACAGGATACGGCGAGCTGCGAAGTTAAATTTGGTGAAACATTGTGTTTGTTGGTGATTGCTTGGTGTCACATTTATTTTGAATGGCCTCGTGGTTGAATGGTTAAAGACACCGACTGCAAAACCAGAGGTCGTAAATTCGATTCCCACCCAGGACGAACATTTGCGTGATGGACACATTTGTTTGTTCTGTGTCTGGCTGTAATGAAAATATCTATGTAAACTATATCGTATGTATATAAAATGCATGTATGTATGTACGGCATTGAATTACCTAATTTGGAATCGGATAGTCTTGTGTGAAATTGCCCCTAGTTATTATTATTATTATTATTCGGTGGAAAGTTGCGATTTCTAATAATTGATTTTCTTAGTCTACTTCGAAGTAAACTAACTGAGAAGTTAATATTACAATGTTTGGACGCGTCAATTGATTTTTACAGCCCTTCTCGTCACATTGAAGGGCACGTGACTCTCTACGAAATTTGTTGAGGAAAATGTTACAACATTCGTCTCTTAAATTTCTGATTCCGAATAAATTTACGAGTGGCTTCCACGAGGCACACATCTAGCCTATTGTTGAAGCCAGAATTCAATTTCAGTGGTGCTCCTTTCAGCTTAGTTTAGATATCAATGTATACAACGGAACTTTAGGTATTTCATGTCAATTGTTCTAGAAACAAAAGTTATTTTTAACGTTATTATTTTTCATTCATTTTATCTCAAGAAAAATATCTCGTATCCCGTCATTCATGAAAACGTAACATACTGTAATTTATCCAGAGCCGTATGTATAGATTTCAATAGCATCGGTTGTAACAATTAATATTTGCTTCATGTACCAACTCTCCCGAGTCCGTCTGCCATTGAGAATTGTCGAGAATTCTTTACAATTGTCGGTGAAAATAGTTGAGAATTCAAAGTAGAAACACAATGTGACCACCTGCACTGGAAAAGGGAAAATCTTTTAGTTATAAACAAGGTGGATGCTGGAAGGAAAGCGTACATATTGTTAATAAACCGGGCGTTTTGTCATGGCCCCGTGGAATCTAGGACGCGTGGATGTGACCAGATGCTGAAAGAAAAAAATATTCACGATATGCTATCCTTAAGTTTCTAGTAGAGGAAGAGGAAGGGGGCTGACTGATTGACCGACCCAGAGATCCAATGCTGCAGTCTGGTGCGGACAGCCACCATCTGTCCTGAAACTTGGGATTGGTACAATTTGGGATTGTTCGAAATAAGAGTGAGTAGGCACCCCACCTACCATCAACTGACCTCGTAGACAAACGCAAGCCTAACCATACATATAATAAATAAAATTAAAGTGTCTATCTGTGATTTCAAAGTAACTGTGTTTTCTTAAGTGCCCAAATTATTTACACGATACTATAACACTAATAAACTTTTAAATTTTTTGTCTTTCTGTCTGTTTGTTCGCGATAATCTCTGGAACGGCTCAACCGATTTTAATAGGACTTTCGCTGACGGATAGAGGAGGTTATAGGGCAACCAAAATCCTCACGGGATCGGCATTTGCGCGGGTAACACTGCAGGGCACAGCTAGCTATACAATAAAAGAGAACAAAAAACCGACACATCCGTTTTCGTCTTCAAATGAAGCCGTGAATCCGTTAGCACGCTACATTGAGTACTTCGGTGGTCTCCGTTCCTCTTGCGGCATAGTATGAAATGGAAAAGATTTTTTCAGTCGCTGCCGGCTTTTCAGTGTACAGAATTGAGTTTATTTTGGAAACATTTCAAGCGGTTCATATCAACTGTATAAAAATTACGTAAATAATTTTGGCTGGAAGATGAAAAGTGATCTTGGCATACATACATTCGTACAGTTTCGCCCGTTTTCCATAGGTGTATGCAGATACTGAGGATATAGGGCTACGGGCGTGATGAAACTTCTTTCGCCACTTCTACGTTTGCCGAAGTCGTCACAAATCCTGGTCTGTTACAGTTACCCTTGACCTGGTCTCGGTCTCGCATTCATCGATTTACATTGATTCAGAGTGAAACGTTTTATTCATTCCTCTTTGGTATTAAAGAAAAACTAAAATAACTGTAGTAAAAATAATCAGAGAATTTTTATCTTGTATGACTCCTCCCCCCTCCGCGCGGCGTCAATGGTGCACGCGGGGTCTGCGGGACTCCACGACTGCTTTACACGCGCATTTCTCATGTGGGCGACTGCCCCGTGGTGTTAAATGCCCCGCGATTTAATGCGTGGCAGAATTAGCGTAGACGTGGCCGAGGACTAAGGTGATTATAAGCCTTATCATCATATGTAATAAGATCCACGCAAGACATTTTATTTTATATTATTGTTGTTTGCGGACTAATAGTGGCTAGATAACCCAATATACTTGAGGAAATTACAATTGATTTGATATCACAGACGGACACTTATATTTTATTTATTAGATATGTTGTTGAGAATTTTGTGTGCGTCAATTGCCTATATGTAAATCTTCGTTTCAAGCGAGTCTATTCGCTTAAGTTAATTTGATATACACGCCTGTACGTATAAGGTCTTAAGGAATTGGGACACCCTTTCTACTGTTGGGTGTCGTAAAGGGCCATTGAGGGGATCTTAAGGGTGCTTCGAACGCCAGGCTATGGGCGGTGAAATGTTCAGCTTGTAGTTTAATCAAAAACGTTGGTGACTTACTTATATATGCCTATTTTTTAAGTAATTAATAATAGATCATTAATATTCTGTCTCTACCTTCACTATTTTATAAATATATATTTTGTATATTGTCGGTTATTAATAAAACGAATAATCTATAAAAACTATAAATTAATTTACTATCTGTACTAAACGAAAATGAAATACTCGGTAAGTCACCTAATTTAAAAAAAAACTTATTCATTCGACGCGCGAACCGACTCTCCATTCTTTACACTAGCTCAATCTTGGCTGAATGGCTACTCCGTCACATACACGCCGCGTTCCGTGAACGATACACGTATTCGAAATTTGAAAAATTAAAAAGTTTATCGGCCAAGGTCAATCGCGTAGTTGCGACAATTTTTTTTTTAAACTGTGTCACGGATTTGGCGCGTTTTTCTTACATTCCATATTCAAATGATTCAGCGGTTATAAAGTGATTTGATTTGTGTGATTTGTTAAATGTGCATTGCGATGTGATTAATGGTGAAGTTGCAATATTCGATTTAGCAACGTTTTCGTAGTGTATCTGTTAAAAGTTATTGTGAAATTGCAACGTGTTGTGTGTGTGTGTGTGTGGTGCGCCGGGAACCATAAATTTGTGGTAGTTTGTAAACAACAGTGTTTCGTAATATAAAGGTTTCACGATATCTCTTTTAAAAACACTGCTTAAAGACGTATGAGTTTTTTTTTGCAAACGAAATAAATATAAGCGGGCGTTGTTATTTTCGTTTTATCAACGGCCAGCGTGTTCAATATTCAGATTCCATAGTGACTCGTTTTTTTTATATCCGTTGAAAATTTTTTGATATGAATATTTTTAAATAAAAATTTTTCTTTTCAAAATACAATTTTCATTGTACGTATAAAAATGGAATGAATTTAAAAAAAGTGACACAGATTATATATAGATAGATATGTTGTGATATGTTCGTGTCTTTGCATTGGAACAACGTGTTGGGATATTCCCGCAAGTTGTGGCTGTCTGTCCAGCGGTCGATATAATGTTTTGATCGTTCTGTAATGATATAGTTGCAATGCGGTATCGGATACAATATGCGGTATATTGCATGCGCCTGTGATGTAGGTATGTTGCGGTTGCTTTTTATCGATTTGTCTCCGGTTCTCCGAACGGCCTGAGTGGCCGCGTCGTTTTAATTCACTTTTTTTTTAATTGGAAGTCGCCAGTGTTTTTGTACAGCTGTTATTTTTATTAGCTTTTTCTTTATTTCTTACGTTTAAGTAATAAACAGCTGTATAAATATCTTAGATTTTATGTAAGTTTTGTACAGCGGATCATTGATTTTAATTATTATTAATAATAATAATAATAGCTGGGGTCAATTCTGCACACGGCTTTATGATTCCAAATTAGGCAATTAAATGCCTGTGTTATGGTCATCGGGCAACTGATAACATACATAAATACATACAATATATATCTTTCAGATATTTTTTATTACACCCAGACGCAGAACAAACAACAAATGTTAGTCTTGAGCGGAAATCGAACCCACGACCGTCGATTTAGCGGTCAGGTTCTCTAACCACTAAACCAAGAGACTAGTACTAGTACAGTACATTTACCTGATACCTATATAAAGGTACCTTAACTACGCATTATGTACACGACCCCGTAGGAAGACTTCAATGAAAGTAGTAGTCGAAATCTTTAGTGGATTAGAGAGGAGACTGCAAAAAACGAGGTCGTGGGTTCGATTCCCACCCAGGAAAAACATATGTGCGATGAGCACATTTGTTCGTTCTGTGTCTGGGTGTAATAAAAATATCTATATTAAATATTGTATGTTTATAAGCTGTCCGGTTATCATAACACAGGCATTGAAGAGTTGCCTAATTTGAAATCGGACAGCCGTGTATGGAATTGTTCCCAGTTA
>DWMP01000095.1:0-12108 GCA_018245295.1 Agara epimachia | reverse complement strand
GACAGATTCATCACATGATCTCGGTGTCTTGGCGCTCAATTATAACAATATGTATTCGTTGAAGCAGTTCTAGATCATCTTGGCTTATTCTTGCTATACTTATGTCGAATTTCACCGTTTTCGTCACACCACATGTATAAAACAGAAAATCTATGACGAGGACTCGACGTATTTAAAGGGAAGACGTGTTTAAAGGTATTACAAATATTAATGCTTTCATTATAAAAACGGTGCTTCTATTAGGTGGTAAGATTTAAACAAATCACTGGATAATATTAAAAATCCTCATCATTAGCGGATATAATTTACTCAGACGCGTGCAGCAGGAATGAGCAAGAAGCTACAAAGGGGCATACTTATCAAGCGATCGTTGAGGAAATTTATAACGGTGAATCATTTAGCGCTAGGGTAGACGAATCAGCGCACGGTCCCAGCACTCCACACGTAAGCAATTGGAAGATTCTCTTGTTATCGCGTATCATCGTCGACACGTGACGTGCATAATTTATGAATTCAAAGGTAGATTTCAAACACGGTATTAGATTATATAATGTTGATTTTCAATCGTCAAACGGTTTATCTGAGGGTTTCAAATATTCATTTAATATAGACAAATCGTACAAATTACATGGGCTAATAGTCAATGTAAATAAATTGAAACAGAAACTAAAATAAATAGCTATATAAACTACAAAATGTGAAAATAAATGTATTTTACATTTAAAAAAGCAAGTGCCAGAAGAAACGATAAATATAAAATTAAAAAAAGCAAAGATAAATGATAGATAAATATAAAATGACATTTTACATTCCAAACAAGAAACAGGTGCGAAATATTAAATTAATTTATAAGAGAGCGAAAATCTGCGCATGAGTCTATCAAATGATTTTTTGATACACAATAAAATCTTAACCAGACACAATTTCAAAATTCCTAAAATTCGCTCACCGATGTAGGCCGTGTGAAAGAGAAAGTTACGCAGGAGCCTTCTCACCAACGCAGTTAATTTATAACGAGAAATCATTCAGCGCTGGTTTAAATGGAACACTATTCAGCCCCGTTGCTCCGACACGTAAGCAATTGGGAGATTTTCGTGTTATCACGTATCATCTTCGAAGCGCGCCGTGCATCTCAATTCGGTAGACCGTTTGTAAACGTACTCGTCTTTGTATTTGGTCTTCCTTTGACTGTCGATATCAGGACACATTGCTTTGTTGTCTATATTTTTGATATCTATTTTTATAGTCCGCAATCTGTTCATTTAAATGTAACATTTATTCTTACATCGTCTAAATTTAACTTTTTCAGATTAAAGAATCTTATTATGTTCTAGTAGATGAATAATTAAATAAGACAAAAATATGGTAACATAATAAACATTCTGAAAATTCGCAAATTTATTTAATACGTTTCTCTCGTCAAAAACGAAGCCTAAAACTGAAAACGGGATTCATTTATCGCGCGCCCTAGTTATGATTCAATATGGAATATAGAAAATATTTCATTTATGTCATTTTATGGTATTAAAACAATAACATTTAAACAAAAGGACCGAATTTATACACAGAATGGCGGTTCAATTCAAACAATGTGTTGGACAAACAGACTCTTTCTGATAAATGGGCACTCCCATAAATTAATCTGATATCTGTAACCATGATCAACTGGTCTCATTCACGTGCAGATCGCAAAATCTGTCGTGTACAGAGTACGTATAGAGCACGCATTTCCATTTACACAGTCCGGACAAATATAGAAAGGGATTGCCAGTGCAACATTTCATGTATTTGAAAATTTGACGATAATACCGAACCGAAGCTACAGAACTTCGAAGATCAACACTGTCGAAAGGATTGATGTCTTCGATCTATATTCAAACTATTATAGTTTCATGAAGAGCGTCTGAGGTATTAATGAGACGCAAAATTAAATTAAATTCTAAGTTGGTAACGCATTGGCCACTCCTCGGATGTTGCAAACGTTCATAGGCGACAGTGACCATTTATTTACCATCAGGTTAGCAGTCTGCCGGTTAGCTAGACTCAGTTTATCAATAAGGATATTCGTGATGTAGGTACAAGTACATGAATCGTGATGAACACAATATCGAGTCGTATTAATTTTAAATCCATGTTACATTTTAAAAATGTAAACAATTTGGCTTAACGACGTAAAGAGTTACAATGGTAGTGTACCAATCATACCTTAAACAGAATTTCGGTTCTACTATCGTATACTCATATATTCTAGTAAATATCGTATGTTCAAAGGCGATACGACAGACATGGTTAAATTTTTAAATTAAATCGAAATAATATTACCTTATCACCGTCTCAAAGCTGATAGTGCATGAAAAAGTCAAAACAGTAAAATAATCAAATTATTTTTGTTAACATTCACATAAATACTTCATGCAGTAATATTTAGGAAGCTCTGCTTTCTAAGTTTTAAAAGTCTCTTTCAACAAGCAGCTGCAGCACTGAACGTGTCCAATCAGACAAGTGTGTACATCGGAACTGCCAATAACAGTATGCAAATACCTCGTGGACGTCGCGTTTAGCCGGTGCTGGCCGCAAAGCCTTCGAAAACTTTTATACATATTAAATTAAACGTACGATGAGAGAACGTAACCAATCATGAATTTAGAATTGTCAGTTAATCTCGGGCGTGCTAGTGATCTATGCAAATGTTATACAATAATATATGGCTTTTCGGCATTTATTTATTGATTTTATTTGGTTATCTCTTGACAAATTCCACCACCAATTTGTGCTACTTTCACGATACGAAATATCAAACAGATATTTATAATAAAAAAAAAAAAAAATTAATAATAATTTTTTTTAAATAAAATAATATGTAAGAAATTAATTATTGAATTTAAAAAAGTGTTGTTAAATAATAGTATTTCGAGTAAGCCAATCAGAGTAAGCCAATGAACATTGCTACGCGCATCCCTCTCCGGTAATAAGACTATTCCACTTTTAATGAAATGTATTGCAAATGCTCTGACTCTCTGCTTAGGGCACACATCTGAAACGGTAGATAGGTCCAATCAGACTAGAGTTTACATTGTATCTGTAAATACCAGTAAGCAAATAACCAACGGATAACTCATTTTGCGACCGCGACTCGAAAAACTTTTATACATACACATCAAACTTAACAAGCTCTATGACTAAACTATACCAACAATTAATTTAAGACTCGTAAACTAACTTCGAGTATGTTTGTAAACATCAATAGAATTATTTTAATAAAGAAATAAATTTTCTCTTTTTATGCTACATTTACTTATCTATAAATCCCAAATAATAAACATTTTATACATGTATAGATTTGTAAACAGATAAACTCGAAATAAGGCTTCAAATAAATATAGGCCCAAATAGTGTAAATAATCATGTAAGATTCAGAGTAGTAGATAGTCCACATTAGCAATAAAATAGATCCAATTTTAATTAACTTTACAACAGCATAATATGCTCTTTCGACACACCACTGCAGGGGTCGACGAGTTCAATCAGACGGGTGTTTACATCGGAACAGCCAATAACAGAATACAAATACCTAGCGGACAACACGTTCCGCAGACCGCGGCCAAATGCTTCGGAAAACTTTTACATTTATTGAACTAAACGAGCGATGACTGAATGATACCTACTAGGAATAAATTTAGGTACGCTAATTTATTATTATGTATTTGTATTTGGCTTTATCAATAATTTTGTTCCTCAAATTGAATTTCATCTTATATTTAAAAATAAATTGTTTTTAAAATTCACAGTAGGGCGGGTTATGGTAATTTATTTATTGTTGTAAGTAAAGGGAATGTATATTTAGTGGATATTGAAAGAATAACAATAATAAAAAAGCAGACAGCTGTTTATAACCATATTTCCGTGATTGAAAGGTTTGAAAAATTAATAAAAATATACTTAATGAGTTCCGCGTATATTGATGGATGGTTTTATCGGAAGCCTTCGTAATACATTCCAAAAGCTCATTTTAGGGTTTCGTACTGTGATCGGCTTTTGGGCTGAAGATTTTAATAAATATATTTGGCTAATTTTACCGCGTTTTAAAATACTGCACGGACTGTATTCTTTTCACGATGCACAATACCAAATATTAATTTCCCACGTTCACTGTATGTAATCAAAATATATTAATTTTGTAAGCCTACACATGCCTATATTAATCATGTTATAGACTTATCGTATTAAATGATGTGCTAGAATCAAAGCATTTCTATTAACTAAATATCACTTTAAACTGGGGTCAAGCTTTCTGTGTTCTACTATTAACGAGTCATTGTTCTTTACCGTGGGGAACCTGAAGATTTTCCACCATATTAATTCAATTCCAACCGGTGAAGATTAGTCAGTACGTGTGAAAAGCGGAAATGAATTCTTAAACGCTTAAAACACTCAAGATAAATTCCGAAAACATTTACATAAAGTTTTTCAATTCGCACTTACATCCAAGAAACAAATGGCAAGAGCGAGCGGTGACTACTGGGAGAAATTTACTTCATAGAAAACGCAATTTCAGGCGAACAAACAAACTACTGCCGACTGGAACCCTTCCACTCAGTTTAATTACTTCACAAAGAATGCGTCGTGTTCGCGATGAGGAGACAAAATTAACGCTCTCAAATATTTAATTTAAATTTCCTTCGCCGAAAACGAATGATAACAGCCTATCGTGCTTGCGGCCGCTCTGGGCGAACATAAAAACATTTTGGACCGTCAGGAGCAATTCATTTGTAACAATAAGTGCTACGTAACGCGGTGAGTTTCTTTAGTTGATTCACTGGCGCCCGGTGAGATACGAAATGAGTTTAAAGGAAAAGAAACAAGGCAACAAAGTTAACAAATTGCAATCAATTTGCATAAAGCTCTGTCTGTAGTTGTAATTACTCCAGGTACCGCTTAGCCCCTAACAAATTTTTCACGGCTTAAGAAAAATAAGAGAACAAATACAAGGTCTAAATGTCGTCGGCAGTTACTAAAGTCCGATTATCAGTATATTCCAACAGTAGCTAGGTTTTTCATTAAGCCACTCTCTCGATATGAATTTTTAACTACAGTTAAGGAAACCTCTTACATGCAATGCAACATTTTAAACCTTTTAACTATCTCCCTTAACATTTTCCTTTTTAATTACTTACATTATTTGACTAGCTTTATTGTTTCTAACAAAATCGCCCAACCTAAATGTTTTCGCAATGAAACAACAAAAATGTTGTGGCAAGAAGCAAGCTCACGAAATTCCGTAGCTTTCCAAGGCAGGTAGTGCGGAAGTACGAGCCAAGAAATCCGAAAAACGGAGGATGGCGTATGCGCCGCTCGGTTAATCAAACTGTCACTTGAAGAATTCCAAGCGGAATCCTTCCCGAGAAAACTCTCCGGAACTTTTGATTGCTGCTGAGAATTCCGATCTACTTATACATCCAGAAATTTCTTAATCAGCTCTTTAAAAACTTGTTTAACTTGACAATAAAAGCACCACGCTTTAACTCAACGGAAACTTGATCAATAAATTTGATTAAATTGACATCTCGCCGCTCATTATTCCGGTTTATTTAATAAGCAGAATTCTATCCTCATTGAGCCTTCGAGTTATTAATTAGAACAAAAATTCCGATCGTTCAGATTTTGTTCGGTAAATTGGCCACTTAAACTCGTAAAAGCCGTCCAAAGGAACTTAACGACGGTCAAAGAGAATAACCGCAAATAAGCTGCGATCTAAGTCCGATGGAGAAAATGCCGGTTTCCTTAATTCACTCTAAACAGGCTTTTGGGGATGTTGGGATGAATACTTACATTTCGACAATGATCCCTTTCCGCCTTCGCTTTATAATACTTGATTTGTTCTCACTTGTAAATGGATGTGAAATGCTGTAAGCAAATATTTAAAGCAAGACTTAGTTTAGTTTTTCATGAATGTAAACGTACATGTTAAATAATCATGTATTTTATAGCTATTACAAATAATGTTATTGTGTATTATAGAGTCGGATTTTCCAGCAAATTGAAATCAACCTGTTGAATATTCCGTAAAAATTCCGTATTCAAATGATAAATTTACATTTAGGTAACAGATTGCTTTGTATCATCATGATACTTCCGATAGTTGCAGAGCTTGATTTCGCGCAGCGTGATTTGGCTATAATCGCGTTCCACTAAGTTTGAACAAAGTCGTGATTAAATTTCGATTTACTTGCATTGACAGCAGCACATTGCACTCGTAGTGGGAGCTATATAAAAAATCACCTTATTTCCAACAGACAGCAAACAGATATTTTTTTAGCCATTCCATAATGTCGCGGTTATTGACATAAAAAATCACATATTTATATATTTGGTAGTGTTTAACACGCACGTGTTAAATATGGAATAAGCTTCCTTCTGAGGTATTCCCGGAACGCTATGACATGGGGATCTTCAAGAAAGACGCAAAAGGAGTTCTCCTCCTAAGCCGGCAACGCACTGGCGACTCCTCGGACGTTGCATGTGTCCATAGGCGACGGTGACCACTTACCATCAAGTAGCCCATCTGCCTGTTTGCTGGGTTGAATTACAAAACAAAAGGTCTGCTTATTTTCATTATTTTCCCCGAAATTGTGATGAAAATTAAATATTAAGCTTTTAAGTAAAATTTGTTCTAAAAAACAAAGCAAACACATCTCGTGTGCTTAGCTCGCAGATAACGTACGCGTACATCAAACACCTGGCAGTTTCGGAGGCCTTCACTTAGAAGTGAATAATTGCATTTATTTCACAGACTTGCAATTATACGTCTTCATTTAACTTGGGTTATTATGGATAATACTTAAAAAATACCGATTTTGAAATAGGAGTTGCATTGTACCTGATAATTTAGCACCTCCAATATCGGCAATATAAATATCGTGAGCTTTGGGTATGTTATGTACATTTAATTTAAGGTACAAATATGAAATGTTAATCTTTTATGTACTTTAAATGTATAATACTTGTTGTTTTTTAATACTTGCTAATACTACTTAATACTGAGAAGATGCGTTTCAGCAATCATAAAATTTATCTTGTACCCTCTAAGCAGTAACAGAAACTAATAACGAAACCACGAGAATATTTAACGTTTGTGATTGTGCTATATCGAGATAGTGTATCGGCGCAATAAGCTGAATCCGTCTGCAGCATTACTGGGAAATACGAACGCAAACTGGTTCGGATAAAATTCAAAGTAAACACCTGACAGTCGCACCGCTTACCGTCGAGTAGCGGCTGCGTACAAACACTTCGCAAAAGCAGCAGAACGAGCCAATTTTCTTTAGTGTGTTCCATTATCGTGGGTTTTTTTATCAGTAGCGAAACGTTTGGTCGCGATCTCGCATGATGGAAAACAATGATGGCCTACGACGTAGCACGCTTGCCTAACAAATATTTATTCACCCTTGTTTTGAAAAGTGCGAGGTTGTGCCGTTGCGGGAACACTGCCGTAGGCAGATCATTCCATTCCTTGGCAGTTCTAATGAGCAGTAACGATAGAATCGCTTTGTTCTAGCCAAAGGCAGAGCAACTTGGTAGGGATGGTAGTGGGCCGTGCGTCATCCGAAGTTAAAAAGGAGTTGAAGAAACCAGTCCATTGTAGCATGTAGCATTTAACTCGTACCCGGTTTTTTGTACAGTTGCAATAGTCGCATAAATATGTTAAGTGCAAACGTTTTGTATTGAATATAATATTAATTAAATGAATGAGATACGTAACTTTTGTTGACATCTTTAAATCTGATATTAGATAACCATTGAACTTAAAAAGTGATGTCAGTGTATGAAAATAAATAGACAAATGATATGATGGTAAACTGATAAACTATTAGAAATCAAAACTTAAACTTTTTATACTTAAAATTCGTAACTATTAAACATGACTAATAACTAAAGTACATATTAAATAAATAATTATTTCTTTATTTAAGAACCACACATCGTGTTTAATGTTGTAAATTTAACCTTACAAGTATGCTTCAAAACTATTTCTAATATTCAATTTGTAAGTATAACCAGAAAATTTTAACGTAGAAAATGTATCCGCAAAGTTAAAGTATTTTCAATTAGAAGAGCAGAATATACGTTCAATATGACTGTTAAAACTTCCATATTACGCCACTTAATTTATAATGTGGTTTTTCAATACGATTTAAGTGTACATTCAGAAGCTTAGCATTAAATATTTAGCATTAATGAGAAATATTCGCCTCTGAGTAAATATTACAGGTAATTAATAATAATTTTCTTCTCAATTTGAAACATCTAAAACTTAATATTCCTTCATATTTTCAGTTATTACATAATTGAATACAAGGTTTTATAGATAGTATTAGATAGATAAAGATTCGTTGATTCACATGAGAACTAAATTCAAATGTTTCATGTATCTGTATTCTTCACAAATAGCGAGAGTACTGACGAATATGAAATAACGGATATACCTATCCATTAACCAAATCATAACCTTATACAAACCTGTGACTTGATTAAATAGACCGCGTTGCACAATAATCGAATAAGTTTGTGTTTGCTCATTTAAGGCAAACAACGACGCGATATTAACTGAAACCGCATTATAAATATGGTCAAATTATGCATGCATGCATAATGCTGCATACTAATAATAAAATGTATATAGCTAAACGTAAGTGAACGATTGTGTAAATAACAAACGAGCATTCGGCCGTCACAAATGACCACTGCCGCCGATGAACGTCTGCGAACAACCACTAATAGGGCTGAAAGATTGTAGCAGTGTTCATGTGTAATTGCCTCTGGCTCTGTCACCCCGTTTGCAGCGGTGCTGGTGCCTGCGGTCGTCAGTTACCTGTACCGGGATGAGTCGTCCTCCTCTGAGGCGACCAGTAGCACACAATATACTAGAATGAATGGAATATAATGTGGATAATACTTGTCCATATTTCTTTTGCGTCTATTAATCTTAAAATAAATGTACTGACAGTTTAAATATCTAATGGTAATTTTATAAGTAAATTGGTAGTAGTCGTATACGAAATATATTCCACGAACAAAAATGAGTCTACAACCGCTATTCGATCTGCATGTGGAAACTCCGCGGTCAGTATTCAATAACGTATTCCCTTTTTAAATAACCAAAAAGAATCGTTGATATCAAAATGTGATGGTGAAACTGCAAAAAGTAGTTTGATTTTAATAATACTCATAACTTGCACAGTAGAGTATGAAATCCCTTGTAAGGGATGTTTTTATATTCCGTGACTATTATGACGACGAATCTAGATTAAGTATTCTTACCCAACCGTTGATTTCGTGTTCACTGTCTTCGATATGATAAATAATCTTAATGTTGTATCTCTAAAAAACATACTAGTAGGTACATCTTCAAGAGTAAAGATAAATATTGGTAATGAATTTAATGGATCTGTTAAGGAGTATATTATATGTAGTTTACAAGTCATAAAAAAAAATTTTCACCCATCAACGGGCCGGTGACACCAGTCTCATAATATTTCATTTCTCTATTAGACCTATTAAACGTGAAACAAACCACTTCGCTGTAGAATTAATTGCTTGTTTCCGATTACCGAAGCCGATCCTTTGGGCTGACCACATGGAATTCGATTATCCAACCTCTGCGCCAGGCTTAAACTATTTAAAACTCCTAACAAACAAAGACTAACTTGGTAAAGGTATGCTTTACTGCACTCGATGGAGCTTAAATAAAGGTGTTTTGAATTCATTATTTCATTACCTATTTGCCTACATTACTTGTTTCAATTTGAAATTTTAAATATAATTGAGCTAAAACGACTCCTTACTTATATGTACATAGCTTAAAAATAGGCAGTCATTCGATTTTGTCGCGAATATACTAGGTACTAATTGGTCCTTGATTAAACTTTTGGTGCACTTAGTATTACATGTAAAAAGATAATCTGCCTTTCCATGGTTCTAGCGTAATTTATGGAGTAGCAATGAAACCATTTCTAGACGTTATACACATACCATAAATTAAAAAGTTTACCGTCTATTTATATTTTACCTTCTAACAAAAAATCAAAGACTAAAAGAAAATATCTTAGCGAAGTTGTATCAGATAATAAATAAAAGCGGCAAAGAGCCTGTGACAGGTACCTACGTATTTTTCATACAAATTTAACGAATTTATATGAGGATACTCCACCGCGAACTAAAAACTAAAATACAGTTTGTTTGGTATCCTTATGCAGTAAAGTTAACAAATCCTAGACCGGATTGAAGAAATATTTTTAAAAATAATTATTTTAAACTTATGTTAACATTGTCTTTCTGAAGTAAGATGTAACTTATGCTACGCCTTTATACAGAACATTAATTGAATGCGAAATAATTTAACAATATTTTCGACTCGTGACATTTTTACTTTATTTACAGTTCATCCATTGGTGCAAGTGCCAAATCAGCTGGTCGGGGCTCCGACCGGAACAGATGTCACCTTACAATGCCACGTCGAAGCCTCACCCAAAGCCATCAACTACTGGACGAGGGAAAATGGTAAGCAATCTACACGACTAGATTTTGGCAGATCAGTAGGCAACTACACTAAACCCCATCACATCATCTCCCGCGGCGACATGTATGTAAGTATTACGGCTCTTGTGGATTGAGAGGGAGGTTACAAGATAAACAACCTGTGGATATAGAAGACAATAAAAAATACATACTTTTATTATATATTTATATATTTGTATTTATATATTTGTATTTACATAAATATATGTATATTTATTCGATTTAAATACGCGTAAAAACCTTTGACAATGCTATAATCGCACCTCCATCTTGTCATTAAAATGGAGGTCTAGAAAATTGTTCCAGATGTAATAATTTTAACGCCCTCACAAAAATATTACAAGATCTTATTTAAAAGATCAAATACACAATGTTGTCGTAGTATTTTATGTCTTGAAGTAAAATTGTATGTAAACTGGCTTACATAATTGTAAGTCTAACATGTTTTACATAATCGTAGTGCTTTAAGTCTCGAAACAAAATTGTATATAAATTCACTTAAATATTTTCGTAACTGAGTACTGTCTAGAACTTAATGTAGTGTAAAAATAACTCAATACTTACTGATAGAAGAAAATTTATAAGCGAACAAAGCAACATAGGGCGAAGTTATTTGTAGAGTTTTTAATATTAGAATGTTCGTGCTACTCTAGAAACGACTCACGTTCCCTGTGAAACGTGGATTCTGTTTTTAAAACCGAAAATCTAGCGTTTTGGTGGCACTAGCCTTCCAGTGTTTCAAACGTGATTTGAGTCTTCTGTAAGTGAGAATTTATAAAAAGTGGATTGAACCATTTTTACTTTACTTGAAAATTCCTAGGTTTTTTGGACAATTAAGTATTAACTGCTTACACACCTAATTAATTTTTTATAACAACGGCGTGACAAGATCTGTATACAGGAGAAAATTATGTATTCAGATAACATATGGAATACAATGGAAGTGATTACACTAACGACCAACTATGTTGTAGGTACGTGTCTTCATAATATTGTAAAATAATAAATATTCTTCATAGAATACCGTGTTCTTATTATGTATTGGTTGTTTAAAAATTACTTTACAGTTGGTCTCAGTTTCCATCAGAAATCCTAAAATTCCGTCCTCCGTTATGAGTATTTTAAAAAAGGCTATTTTCATCTGACTGTACAAACGTACCAAATGGGAATATCCTTCAGTATCTTTGTATAAAAATTATGTACAACTGAAACATAGGATTTGCGTTGAAAATATTTTTGTGCTGTGCTGTATGTTTGTACGGTTATAAAATGTCAGATTATAAAACAGGCCTAATATTTTAATAGACAAATTATTTCGTAGGAATTTTCTTAATAGGAATATACAGAGTACAATAAAATAAAACACAGTCGATTAAGTTTAGCCACCGAAGAAAGAAATGTATTTTTGGCAACATTTATCACATAAATAAGATGCTGTATAATAACAAGGTAAAGGTAGGAAAATTATATATCACTCTATCATCTATTCACACGGAGAAATGCAAAATTTTATATACATTTGGAAGCAGATTC
>DWMP01000094.1:0-12130 GCA_018245295.1 Agara epimachia | reverse complement strand
TATATATCAAACCACATATATATATATATACATAACGGTAACGGTAAAGATAAGATATACGTAAATATATTATCTTTGTCGTTGAATACTATTGTTGGATGATTGATATAATCCTTCGCTTTATATGTATTGTATTTACGTGTTTTCTCCTCAGCAGATTTGCTCCTTCGCATAAGATATTGACTTAAACAACGGCGTAATAAATTACATCCATAATGTGATTCAGGGCCCACACAGCCAACGGATGCGCTACGTCCTTTGCACTTAAAACTGAATTTAAATAAAAAAGTTTCGACTTTAAGCTCCGACCGCTACAAGCTGGCTCGTAGCCAAGCGCCACGAGACCTGTTTTCAACACTTGCGGTGCTTTCCCAATATATACATATATTGTACATATACCGGTCTCGGGCGAGTAACTCAGGCATATACGTGCTTAATACTTTTCGTGTAGTTCGGGGAATTACGACTATGACGTCTGTTTATTTGGCTCAATTTATACAGTAACTTTAACAGATAATCTTTCCGTTAACGAATGTAATGATATGTAAAAAAATCGTTGTTTGTGTTTATATAAAAAATCTATGAATAATAGTAGAGGATGACCATTTGTAAAGTTTAGAATCGGACTGTGTACGTTTGTGACGCGATAAAATACAGAGTCAGGACTCAGGAACATTAAATATGACGAAGTGCGCATTAAATGGATATCTGTGCCTGGAAATCTTTGCATGGCTACACGTAGATCTCAACACAACCTTGTTAGTTCATCTCAGTGAATGTGTGTTTTTGCAAGGATATGTCATTATAAAATGTATCATGCGATGAGATATATGAATTCAGCATTGATGATGAATTTAAATTTATTAATATATAATATGTATTAAGTTGATATATTTCGTTTTACAATTAACAAAAGAACGTTTTTAATGTATTGAAACTATTAAAAATAGTGCAGACGCCGTATTTTTGAGATGTTCTCATCTTATGTAAGTATATAAATAAAGGGCACATTTAAATTATAACTTTGAACAAAGTGCGCTCTTTGTAAATACCGGAGGCAATACGTGTACTACTGGCATTATATTGAATACTACGGTAAAAAAAATTAATGAGTACTTATACAATAGTTTGTATATTACATCCGCAATAAAACTGTGGAAAATTTAATAAAGAGGGTAGTCTATTGTAAACATCATTTAATAAATATAGTTAATAGGTGTTCTAGAATTATATTTAGTACAAAGTTACGTAGCAGGAGTGATGGCGACAAGTTTGCACGCATGCGTGACTACTTCGAGCACGCATAATGAAATTCTATTAACTTCATGCTGCTTATAAAGCGAGGCGCTTGCGCAAAAACATTAGTGTCAAGCTTTTGCATGCTTCATCACGCTTTCGATGGATTTAATGTATCTCCATATATTAAAGATTCACGTTTTATAATATGATTCTAAAAATGTAATGAGATATAATCCGAACGCTTCACATGCTGGTAATAGTCGGCAATAGTCACAAAAAAAATTTGCTAAGTAGGTAGTGAATAGCAACATTCGACTACATCCGATGTTTACGCAGCTATCCGTACTACTTGTTCCCATCCGTACTACGACCCATCACCGCCGTTATGGAGACGGTATAAAAACTATATTCGCGTGCACCTTATTCGGCTAAAGTTCGCGTGCGCCCTGTACTGTACTCACAGCTATAATTATGTTCTTTACCTCGACACCTTTCGTGTTCCGAGCAAAAAGTTGACAATGATGGCCAACGGTGTGCGCGATACCCGCGGAGATAATACAATCGTGGTCTAAAGAAAATATCATAATTGCTAGATTCCAAATGAAGTTGCAGAGACAAAGGTGGAATGGACGAGTACCTTCCTTCATTGTGATTCAGGCCCGAGGCAATTAGTGTTGTCAGGTGTTTTTATACAAACGCTTCGCCTTGAGATACTGAAGAGCCTCTTAAACATCTGACTTCTAATGTACAAGTTTCTTATAACATATTATTATTAATATTTGGATGAAAATAGATCGATTATAGCTAGTAGATTGTACTGTGTTCTAGTGTACTAAACATTGCATTGCTACCCCGTGATATTAAGTAGGTACAACTGTAACATTCCTAGAATCGGTATATTACGACACACTCGCTTGTACTCACTCACACACTGACAAAAAAGGTCGTACAACGAATAAAATAAAACTGTTAACAGTCGATTAGAGTGTAATGTTCTATCGAATACGATGAAAAGGCGAAGATTAAACAAGCTTCGAGAATTTATTCATCCGTTTTTTGCGGCCTTTACAGCGCCACTGGAACGACTTTGCGACCTTTTCAGATGTTCTATTTAATGAATACCTTTCTAAAATACTTTTTTCTTGTTTTATTTATAAAACACCAAAGAGTTATTTTAAGTAAATTTGGAACGGAATTATTGCTGTAAGTAATCGGATATTCCATTTTGACAATTGTTATATGGCCTTAAAGCGATATGTGCCTCTATTTCACTCCATCACCTCGGTATTTTAAAATCTGATTGAGCTTATTAAGTTCGCCACCAAATATAACAATGAAAACCAGTGGCTAAACAGCAAAGTGCAATTAATAAAAAACAACTATTAGAATTTCCTGTACGGATTTATTTGAACAATAGTACAAAAATATAAAAGTAAAATTTAATTTACATTACGGATATATATCGTAAAATATATAGCCTAATTTGGAACATACATAATTCTTGCTGTAAATCAAGCGATATTTACATTAGGCCTTGTGGACGCTAGAGAGTGCCAAATTGCAACAACGACTTCTGTTGTCAGAATCTAAACGTTAACTTGTTTTGAAACTCATTGGCTTGGTCTTGCAACTTAAATATGTCTAGTATTGATGCTAAAATACGGTCCTTTAAAGATTACACGGCCATTTAACATCATATGCACACGATAAATAAACGATATTATCGAATGGTGTTTTTTTAATAACAATGTTGTACTTCCCAAGAATACAGAGGACATATTTTTATCACTAAGCAAATGTTGCGAAAAAAGTTAAACATTCAATAAGCAACTTTCTACGGTGAAAGCAAAAAAATGCTATTTTTATCACTTACTAAGCAATGTTCTAATGTTTATTTTTTATATACCATCGGAACTAAACTTACAATCTCAAGATAAATGATTCCGAACACGCAATACTCAGTGAGCACCATTGATTTGGAATTACCGACCCTGCATTGGCTGTTCGCTTTCGTATCGGGACGTTACACGGCGGAAGTCTTGTCTTTGCAAAGTAAACAAACATCTACAACATGCATTTAATGTGTTGGACTTGAGAAGCGGAACTAACTATTGTCATAAATTGTCTTGCGATGTTTTATCAGCAATGCACCGAGCGTCATGACCGTTTTATTATTAACGCGTCGTTTTCCGTACTCGCATCTTGCATACTATTGGAGGATGAACCGGCAGCGGCTGCCTACGACAACGATTTTGTAATTACAAAAACAACAAATCTTTATAGTCGTCAACAATTTGTTTTTATCGTGTTCCCATTGGCTCTACAGACTCTGCAGGTATATGTAATCGATGTCGCGGTCACCGCTGGCACCGAAACCAGTCGTCATTTGTCTCAATGAATAAAATTTCACTCACGTAGTGCAATAAATCCTGCGATAAAGAAATCACCGTTCCTTGCATCGTCTGATATTAAACAGTTTTAATTATGCTTTCGTCTCGTGCGTTCTTTGTTTTTTCGTTGAAATATATGTATTAATTATCGCACTGAACAACCGACTTTGAGTTTATAATAAGACTTTTTTGTGGCTAATCTGTGTTAATGAGGAACACGAAATCGACGTTTAATATATTTTTTTTGTTTTTGAGTTTCCATTTCGTCCGAAGGCAAATTTGGACAACGCTACAAATTTCATCTAATTTTGTATTCATATAATACAGTCTAAGATACCGGAGCGATACATTAAACAAATTTTTATTTGTATTTCAGTTACACGATTCCAATGTTTTCTGTAAAAGTATTAGCATGATATCTAGAGATTACAGGTATTATCTTATAAGAGTTTTGGAAGAGACCTAAATCTTGAACATTTTGAATGCAAAGATTTATTTATGATTTATCTATGTGATTCAACTGTGAATGAATGTTCCGACTGGAAAGATTCTTATTTTTAATGAGTAAATACCTACTCCTATAAAACTTCAGTTTTGATGTAATCACAATTTATTCGATTCTATCCCATCTACTATTCAATATATTATTTGTTTTTACTATTTAGTGTATTTTTTTTTGTTTTATGAATGTTCAGGCTTTTTTTGTTTCATTTTTTAAATAGAACATACTAAATTATGTACATAAGCTTCTGGGATTCACATATATAATTTTTCCGGCGCTTGTACAATCATAAATAAAAGAGAATATTCTAGCAGCAATGATTGATTGATCGGTGGAAAGTTGACAAAAAAACCACAATAATTGACAACAAAACACACACTCATACACACAAGACATTGCATGCAAATTGTAGAAACATTTTATACTGAAATCGTACAAAGCACTAAGGTATGTGTTTTGGTTGGTAGAAAAAAAAAACAAATTTGCATTGACCTTTCGACGAATCGACCAAACTTTAGTAACAAAATAAACGTGACGGGTGCTTTAAAACAAAAAAGCAGCCGAGTGACAGTTTTTTATCCATCAGATGGATAGGTATCAAGTGTGACTTCATTATAAAAGCTAAATCTAAATATGTAATTTCTTGTTACCCATATATCTTAAGGTCGTTGTTTGAGTTGAGATAGAAATTAAAAATATACAGTAGATATATTTGTGTTACAATGTAGTATTTATATATGTGATTTATAATATTTTTGAGATATGTGAAGTCTGCAAGTCGCATTTGGCCACCGTAGTAGACTACGGCCTAAAACGCTCTCACTATGACAGGATGTATGTATATATGTATGTACGCTCACAGCGGCCCTGTTACCATAACGTAGCCATTTAGTTGCCTACTTTGGAATCCAACATCCATCTGGAGAATTGAACCAAATATTATTTATTATTATTCTGTTTAGGAATTGTGATGAACAATGCGTTGCGTTCGCTAGCTTTGCCTTGCGATGTCCTCTGCGCTAGAAGGTGCGTAGCGATCATATGAATGGCAATGCGATACGTTGCTTGCGTTTATTGGCATTTTGCTCACTCGTGGGTTCTTGTTGTAGCTGCCAAGGGCTGGCCTGCCACTCGCCCGGACCCCGCCGCTACCTCGCGGGGACTCACCGTTGATAATCCAATAGCAACAAACACGTAGTACGTATTGTTTCAGGCTTTATACGCTTCTAAGTGACTGTTAACATTCACCTAACTTACATCTGCCTTCATTGAGATATTGCAATTTGCAAATGCCGTTCACTGAATACCTTGATTGTCCTAATGATCGACTATATACAAATATGAAGTATTGTTATTATTTAGTTGTATGATAATTTCAGTGACTATACGTAGTAGCAACACATAATGATTTTTCTTTCTTAAAAATGATCTTACTTATACATGTGCATGTCAATCGTGATTAGTTTTTAGTGTAACACGAGTAGCTAAACGGTGATTAAGAAAGACGTCCAACGTGTCAGTCCGGTGGCGGAACTTGTGATCATTTAGAACAATTATTATCAAGCTTGCATGTGCACAATTAATGAAAATGTTCCCACACCGCCGTACCATACGATTTTGTTATTGCCCATGAAACAAACAGATGTAAGAACACCGCGGGCGCTCGAACGAGTGCTAATATTTTCATGTGTAAGCGGACAACGTCACGTTGTTGGGATTTAAACGGAAAATATGACGTTTCAATGTTTTGTAGAATCCTTTCTTTGTAAACATAAATGTGATGAACCTCATACATTTATTTATTTATGTATAAACAGTTTGTTTGTATTACGTAAACGGTTTATTTGTAACCAGCCAGCGAACCCACGGCGAAGGTGAGAAATTGAATATTGTTGATAACATAGCATAAGGATGTTGATAACATAACATAACTGTTAATAAACAAAAACAATAAAGAGTTATCACGATTGCACCAACAATTAGAATTACTAAGTTTGTATTGCTTCGTTTTTGTTTCCAGAATTTTAATAAATCAAAAAGTAATTAGCACATCTGAAACATTTTGTACTATAAATAGTATTTTGTAAGATTTAAAATAAGTAAATGACGACATGTTAAATATTTTCAAACATTAGTCGTGTTTAATATAATAGCATAGTTGAATTTGTTAGAAAAACTGCAACAAACCCAAATAACAATATAGAAATATCACACTCCGCATATGTAAAAAAAAAGCTACAAAATAGAGAATAAACATTAATAACCAGCAATCAAGACTAATACGCCTCACCGAAAAACTTAACTAATTGAAGTCGTCATTTTGAATTCTTGTAATATTAATGTGGATATATTAAAACGGCGTCACTCGCCCTACCGAGACAAATATCACGACACTCCTTTGTTAAAATCCATAACGCTGATTAGACCCCAGACTCATGCAAGTAAATAATGTTTAAGTACTTTAAAAACAACCTTCCTCCTGTCACAGTACGGTAAAGACTGTAAGAGTTTGCTAAAGTTTTAATAATATGTATAAAAGTGTTTATTTAAAATTTTTGTATGAATATAAGAAAAAATATAAATGTAAAGATCTTTAAGTACAACGGCCACAGTAATGTTGTGAAGCGACGTCGGATATTAGTTATCTTTCGACGAACAAAACCGAGTTGTTTGCGTTAACGTCATGTTCCCTTTGTTGCGGATTCAGTTATTGGTATGCAAATAATATGCATAACCTCAAATAAGGCTCTCGTTTCTATAAATAAAGTGCCGTGTGAAATGAAATTGAATGTTCGACACCAAGCTTGAATTCGGCTCAACTATGCAACGATACGTAGCTCTCTCTATAGGTACGTAATTAATGTTAAATTACAATAGAAAAGGAAGTAGATTTTAGAAATTTATGTAATAACTTATAGATAGATCCTCTTAAAATCTTTCCCCCTGTAGGTAGCGATCGCTTTCTCTCAAACCAGCTGGATACGGAAGTGCAACCGGAAGTTCCAACATTCACTGTCCAAATGTAACTTTAGGCGTAAGCGTTGGTTTTATCAGAATCTTAAAATTTACATTTTATACACTTGCAACAATTTAGCGAGGCCGCGCTCTCGCCGGTGACAGCGACCTTGATACATTAAGGCTTTACGCTTCATTTGACAACAGAGTGGTGTCATGTGGACGTGTAATTTTTCTTGCCAATAAAGCTACACACAGAACTACACACCGCTTGGTCGGACGTCTATAGAACATAACGACCATTGCATATGTTTGTATTTTTTATTTTAGAAAATTGTATTCAATAATGAATGTTTTTATGTACTCGTATGAAATATCCTCTATTTGAACCGGCTATGCGCAATATGTATGTGATTGGTCGTCTGGTGGATGTCGGTATGAAAACTGGAAAGATTTCTACGACAACAAGACTATTGAAATCGCCTTTAAGTAAATAATGTAAGCACATTGTATCCATATCGAGTAGACAATTATGTTGTACATAAAAAAAAAACACAGCTTAAGATATTACATGGATATTCCATCAATGTTATAACTCCTTCGAAAGCTAAATGACTGTAAGTTTAAAAATTTCTTTACACTCTAAGTCTCTTTACAATCGGTGACCGTTCTCAGCGCTATTGGTGGACTCCAGAATTCACACACGGAACGCAGCAGTGTCCTCCAACGCTGTCCCCTCTTCGGACTCTCGCAAGACGAGTATCTTTGCCCGTATCTTCTTGCTTTTACGATCGAATGGTCGTATCGTCGTCCTTGCCAGAGTTGCTGGTGCCGTCAGAGCTCTTACTCTGGCCGCCCGCAACCCGGGAACTCTCCTTTTAATCGCCTCTTGCGGCAGGCACTTAGAGGTCATGGTACCTGAACACGTTTACGCGCGTAATAACATCATTTCAGCTATGTATAAATTTATATATAATGACAATTTCCGACAATTTAAAATACATAACGCTGTTGCCCATATTTAAGTGAACGGAAAACCTCATTAGGCGCTATTATCGAGTTTAATTGTAGCTATTGGCGGCAGAAGACAACTACTTTACGTGTTGCAAACACGCTTATTAATGATGTGTGGAACAACACCTGCACGTTAGCGGCGATAACGATTTATTCATATTGTGTTTCATATACGTACACCGCTAGATTTTCAATGGAACCGTCTTTTATTTCGTGTTTCACTTTTGAATAAAAAAACCTTTTTCTATATTGTAAATTTTCTTCAACAACCGCGCAAATGTCTAGCTTACATAAATAAATGATGAATAAGCAACTAATCGATATGACAACTGAAAATCATGACGGTCTCTTACCAGTAGGTTAATAAATATGATTTAAGGCCTTGAAAATTTTAACTTAATTTTACTCCATAGCAGTTAAATTATTTATCTTTACAAATATACGTAGGTATAGTAATAGTGGTGAAATGTGGGGGTGTACTACACTCCTCTGCCTACCCCTTAGGGGATTACAGGCGTGATGTTACGTTTTTTGTAGTAGTAGAAGCAGTGATAGCCTAGTGGTTTGAAATTCAGCCTCCCACACCGGGGTCGCGGTTCGATCCTGGTACGCACCTCCGACTTATTACGGGCGTTTTATAACAAAT
Source organism: Agara epimachia (assembly GCA_018245295.1). Classification (NCBI taxonomy): domain Eukaryota; kingdom Metazoa; phylum Arthropoda; class Insecta; order Lepidoptera; family Hesperiidae; genus Agara; species Agara epimachia. The sequence goes on along the minus strand of DWMP01000094.1, from coordinate 3,384 downwards.
TTAAGGCTGTAACGGTGAAGGAAAACAACGTAAGGAAATCCGCACACATTCGTGATGTTACAAAGTAAGTAATATTTTCTGGATGTATGAAGTCTACCAATACGCACTTGTCCAGTAACTCTTTCACTGTGATAGGTGACCCTGCTCAGCAGAGGACCAATAAAAGGGTCGAAAAAATTATAGTAATACGTTTCTTTAAACGTTTCGTTTAACGATATTCGATATTTGACCAATTAGCATGAATATTATGATTTTAAAATATGAACAATTTAAAAGTGACTGTTAATATTTATCATTATATTCCTAGACCCGTGACGTGGCCACGATAGGTACGCTAATAATTCGCACGATGTTACAACCTGTTTTAAAATCATTTGGTAATACGCCAAGCAATTAAACATACCATTTACGTGTCATTTAATCTTATCAATCAATTTAAATTGCTTATAATTATGTATCAGCATTGTGTCGGGATTTCCCAAATAGCAGACTTGACAAAATTGCGTTGTTTATATATCATCTTCATTCAGTTTTCGAACATTTACCTTTTAAAGTTGAATAATATACAAAAATATAGACGCTTTATTGCCTGAACTTATAATCATGTGAACCGGAACCTTATTTTATTGAAGTTTGATTTTAAACAGATTCTACTTCAATAATTATCTTCAAGAGCAGCATAATAGTAATGCAAAAAGCTTATGGCTGAAATAATTACTCAATGTTATTCATTTGACATGAATAACGTTATCAATTCGCGCATTCTTTTCTTTACAATTAAAAGCGTATTTCATTATTATCTAAGAAAGCCAAAGCTAAGGAATTTTGGTAACTGCTTCGTTTAAAAGCATTTGAATCGTTATTAGTCATTGATTAAGTCGTACATGACGTTCGATGTCGGTACGCTGTCAGGGCAGGAAGACTTATCAACCGGTTATCCTCGGCGAAAAAATGTTATAAAAAAACCTTCTAACTACAAGCCGGCGTACGCACTACGCATTTAGACAAACTGGTCGAATAGCTACGCAGATTTGGTACACAACTGCAACTGAAATGTTCCATTATCACGTTAGTTGCAACTGGAAGTGGATATGTATGTATCGAGGGATGATCGAGCTTTTCTATGTATATACGACTTAGTTTAAAATTAGATACAATAATTAATATTCTTTTTAAACAAAAAAAAAACACTTTTTACTACTTTGCAAGTATCCTACGGTTATTTACGTATACATTGAATCTAATTCTTCGTCCCTTATGAAGGCAATTTCGCATAGCGCCACATTACTTCCCTGGAATTCAGTAAGTACCGAAAAGATTATAGCGTTATCTTAAAATGCACTTACCTGGGGTAATTTGCTACTTCCAACGTAATTACTTTAAATGCTTACGGACAATTCTTACGTAATAAAATATAATTGGTGGTAAAGCAAAAATACGTTCGGATTGCGAAGGAAATAAACAATAGTAACTATCATTTTTTATCTGCCAACAATACTTAGTTGTTTTCACAAACGCTTGTTTATAGAAACACGATTTCTTTTTTATTTCAAGTGAGTGTGCTCGATTACAAGACAACAGGCACAAATAAACGCTGCCGCCCAATCACATCAACAATCTTATTCGAACAGGGCTAGGATTAAATAAGAGGAATAGGATTGTTATTTCAGTTAGTATTAGATGTTAATAACTTTTTAGTTACTGTTAATTTGTGATAGCACTGCAGAATATTACAATGAGTTCGTTATAATACAATGAGTGGTAGTATAGAATGGAAGTGTTGGGACCGTTTTCTTAGTATTAGTGCTACTGTAAATTGATCACGTTGATACCAGTGGGCTGGAAGTGATTTAAAAGTAATTGATTCACTTTATAAATACATAGATGTACCTGTGGCTCTGGCACGTGCGAACAGCCTATAATAAAATACTCCTAGGTCGGTGAAACTGCTACCTTATAGCATAAAGCTTGGAGGATACTGCAGTGCTGTGTACGTATTATGTTTGTAGGGAGAATGCATTTGTTTTTAATCCTGCCGACTTGTCTTTCATATCATATACGAGTACATAACGCTTCCACGTGTGGGTTTAAGTACTGCATTTTATTTTTAATAATACCTATGTGACATGTTATAAAGACATTGAATCGCGTTATTATTCAACAATTATATTATTGATCGAGCCGTACTTACTGCATTACAGGCCTTCGAGCCTAGAGCACCTAGTAGCTGCAGTAGTGGTCTATTATATTAGGTTATCTTGAAAATGAAAATTACTATTAAACATAAAGGTACATAATCAAATATTTGTACGTACATATATATGTAAATTAATGTCGTGAAGCGTGGCATGTCACAAAACATTAACATGGGTTTTAGCGCCTTTAAGTTGTTAATCAAATAAAGTCATCTTGAGTTTTTCAATAGTGATACCATGTTGGGCTTACGAGTTTATTTGCTCTCCGCAAATAGGTCAACAACATGTTCGCATTAACCATTATCTCCTCATTACCAACCGTGTCCCCAATATTAGAATAATATGTTACCAACTCGCTAACTTTGCATTAAGTAAATTACTATGTCCACAATATAAAGATCATGTAGCAGTTCTGAAACGCCTTCGTTACGATGGTAATTTTATTAAGTAATTATTATTTTAATAGGCATTTAGCTTTCACTATGAGGAAGAAGCTTGCCTTCAACTCTTCCAGTCATATTTATGCAACTATTTTGTCCCCTAACTTTTATCAAAAGCTATTAGTTCGTTTGACGTACGGTTTTCTGGCCTGCCTTTATTTTCCTTGAACAAGTAAAAGGTGTACTGATATTTTTCTTAGCACCACCAGTTATGTTTTTTAACATGCCCTTATTTCATTGCCCGAAGTAAGTAAGATATTTATAAATAAAAATAGCATTTTGCAAATGGAACAGTGAGCAAAGTAAGGCAGGAATGATGCTTTAAATCAATTTCATCCTGGCATTATTAGTGTCTACCTGAAAAACTATTTCGATGTTATAATCGAGTGTTCATTTAACGTACTGATTTAGTACTTAGGTGAATGTCTGAGAAATAGCGGTAGGCAAGGAGCAATTATGACAACAATAGCAAAAGATAGTCGGTGTTAATTATAATTATCTATACGATGTCCACGCTACAATGATTGATGGGACAAAATAAGTAAGCTAAACATTTTATGGAGTTCGAAAGATCGTGTTTTAACTACCGGAAAATAGATTTTTGTTAAAAAAAAGTTTGCTCATTTCGAATTTCGTAATCTTTTACAAATCGTAAACAGTTTTTAAATTTTAAATAATCAACGTGCTTACAAACACTAATTAATATAAATTATGAAATATATTATATGTATGTAGTATCTACATATATA
>DWMP01000093.1:0-12145 GCA_018245295.1 Agara epimachia | reverse complement strand
AAAGCCCGGGTGAAGCTGTAGAGGCCACTAAGGTCAACAGCAAAACGTCAATTAGGAAAAAAAAAAAAAAAAAAAAAGTAAATATTTACTGCAGTTTTACTTTCATTTCCTGAATTTGTACGCCGCAAAAAGCAAAACATGGCTTCGACTAATAATCTTGTAACATCTTTATATGTATGCACACCTATTTGTGCAAATAAACGTCTCTGTCTTTGTCTATCTACCGCCCTATTGTGGACATGAAAGGTATGTATGTGAATTATAAATTAATATAACTCAATTACAAACAAGCCATAAGTGAGTCACGTGGAATAGTATATAGGCTTACTATTTGACTCATAAGAGTATTAAGTTTGTTTTGCTATAATTTTACGGGTTTACCTACATAATATTTCACGAAAATTTATTCGTTCTATCTATCCCGCGACTCTGTGTTTTAGGTAAATCATTTTTATGTTTACGTTAGGCGTGTTATGCGTATTATTTATTCGTGAGAAAATTTCCTAAAGAATTTATTTCTGGTACAGTTTTAATATCGAATTTTTTTTTTCCTGTTGTAAACATAAATTCCCCGAGTCAGAATGGTATTGAAATCCTGCTAAAGCATAATATTTGATTAAATTCGTTATTCATGGATGTACAATTAATCATGGAATCACACAGGCTAATAAATGAACAAAATGAAAAAAGACAAAAGCGTTTGACATTTGCGTGATTTTTTTGCGTGTCACGCAATTCTTTCGCCGATGTCACGTTGATGACTCTGAAGGGATTTTGTATATTTTTATCGTCATTGTCCTTCGGTAAATTGTGACCAATTCAGTGTTGTGAAATGTAAAATTTGCTCGAGCATTCTATAAATTAATCACTATCACTCACTCGTTAAGCCCACAGTTGGGATGTAACCTATGTTCACGACTTATAAAACACGACTCAACTATTGTACGGCATTCCAAAAAAAAAACCCGAAAGAAAACCGACCTGGTTCTTTTTCCAAATTTGCTTTCCCAGAGTCGCAATGCAATCAATGGCGAACGCCATATAAGAAAAACTTTACGGATGTTCTATAGCCTTGTCGATTATAACTAAACACATCGACTGTTCAGTATTAATAAGACATAAGTCCCCTACGTCGTTATTTAATTGATTATTCATTATGAACTATGTTTAAGAGTAGGTATTATAATATACAAGTACTAATAAGGTCTACATAACATAATTTTAAATATGTTACAACTTTAGAAAGTTATGTGGAATAGTCAAATAATAAATATGATCTACTAATTCCTACTAACCTACAAAAGAGGATAATTAAAATTCATTCCTAAAAATATCTAAACCAAAACGAGAAATGCAAATAGACATTGCCGGTTTCTGTCGAACACAGCTTTGATTTAAAAATTTTAAGATAAAAATATTAACTACCTTTGTATGTAGTGTGTTACTTTCCACTCAAGAGTAATTTAACATCTTAGAAATTCTGATAAACCAATCCTCTATCAATATAGAGATCGTATCTAAGAAATGAATATCGTATACCTAAACCCCCAAATCGTATCTGTTTTCATGAATGAAGTAGTTCACTGGTGTGGATATCAAAAACATAGGGATATAAAGTACATATATAGATTTTCTCAGAAACCGTACTACACCGACCTGTAATTTATTAAGTAAAGCTCTGCTTTAAGGCTTCTTGGATTAGATCGGAAGGTCCTGTTATGACACCCATCACATAAGTAAATAATTAAATATATATCGGACTATTATGTACTCGTATTGCCGTTAAATACTACGGACACGTTATGAATTAAAAAAATAAAATAAAAAAGCTTTTGGAATCTTTGAAATAGGAAACACCTTTTATATGTCACTGTCAGAAAATTGTTAAATGATGATACAAAATATTTAATGATATAAAATGATGATACAAAATATACATAAAACGTCACATACTCACAAAATATTCTTTTTTTATTTGGGATTATAAAAGCAACTTATTTATTACTGTTGTAAAGGATTATTATTATAGCCTTTCTAAGTACTCACTTTTCTGAAATATGTATTTTAATTATTTTCCACAATTATTTTTAATGAAAATTTAAATGTCTCTTTCGTATTGGTATGAAGTCCCGTGTATTTTTTAATATTGCAGTAATACTTACGTGCTAGGCGGCGGCGTGCGTGCGATTGCGCCGGAACGTCAGCGCGTCGCGGTTATATGCGCGTGCGCACCCGCTCGCTGCATAGGGTGCGCTCAATTCACAAACTGAAACGCTTCCTAATCATCTTTCAACATTTTTACCATCGCCGGTATTATAACAGTGAACAAGGAATACGATTGTATTTTTTTCACAACATATATTTAAAAAAAAACATTTTTTACTTCTAAAATATACTAACTGGACTAATAATATTAGCGGTACTTTTCCCTCAGTCCTGTTACCCATGAATATTAATCACCAAATATAATTATTAACACATATTACTAACTAAATTCATTCACACTAACAGTTTCATTCCTATAGTCCTATTAAAGGTTGTCTACAGGTGTTGATGGACGGCAGTGGTCCCTCGGGTCTAATGCACCCTCGTTCGCTACTCGCTTACCATAAAAAAGGGAAAAGAAAAACAAAGCCACACGACCGTATTGGATAAAGCTTAAGACATTATTTAAAACTGTCTTAGTATCTTTCGGCTCTACATAGAGCAACATGAAGATACGGCAAAGGAACATCTAAGATTATACCGTAGCAATCTAACTTGAACTAATTGCACGGAAATATCTCAGCTCAGTGGTCGAACGTTTATCAACGTTACCCAATTTTATGAAATATTGAACTCTGCACAAAATTAAGATGGATCTCTCTTGTTTCCTCACTCCTCTTTCGATCTGCATTGTGTAATAGTTTCTCTATCATTCCTAAAGTATACCTGCTTCTAGTAAAGGTATTTTGCGTTATGCGCGATATAACATCATAGGTACATGTATAACTAATATATGTCTATACTAAAGCTTACAATGTTTCCGTCAAATAAGTCACATGCGTGTTGCTTTTATCAAGCATATCTGGACATTGATCGCAATAGAGCTGCTCTTGATGAGTAAGTTTGAATTCCACGTAGAGCGTTATTCCTTTGCAGCACTTTAGAAAGGAACGGTTGAGTAGCTAACTATTATTATATCACGGTAACGGGGAAGGCAGAAAACACCGAGTTCCTGACTATCCTTAAACACCTCATGTGCTTCTTCTACATTCATTACTCTCTTCTTATGCTGGCGCCGCTTTAGATGACTCTGGAGTTTTAGGTAATTAAGTTTTTTTTAGTAAATTGGGTTTTTTGTGTACATTTCATCAACAGCTCAGATATAAACAAAATTTAGTTTTTTCCGATTTATATAATTTCAACGTTGACTTTTCAGTATATGCAATGATTAACAGTTGAAGTGAATAATATTTAAGAAATCTCTATCATTTCAAGGCCACGTAATTAACTATTTGATTGATGTTATCTATGAATCTCTTTAAAAACAATGACACATTTTAAAGGCATTTATTTGTAAGTACCCGCATCCTACATTTCTATGATATCTTTTCAATGTTCTGAATGCATAGTGATTAAAAATGACATTTAAATTCAGAATATTCCACCTTTTAGATGATTAGTGGGTCAATCGAGATTATATTGACATGTGGTTATGTCTGTCAACTGCATTGTTTTTGTAACCTTGTAAATGCAACATAACTGCGACCGTGTACTTATTTATTTATTTATTTTATTCATGTAAATACCTAATTATAGGGTTTACAAAGGGCAACCTAATGCCTAGCGGCATTGTCTTCCAGTTAACCCTGGATGATACTTCTCTGCATCATTCATAGTTTTTAGTTAGTTGTGCGCCAAAATTGATCTCGATTTATATTATCTTAAGCCTTAAGCCGATTCTTATTCAGATTAAAATGAAGGATAAAATGAATAGATTTTCGTATCCCGAAAAGAAATTATATATAGTTAGCCGATGGGAATTCTAATGCAATTTATACTCAGAAAGATGCTTGATTAAAAACGCAGCCACGTTTCTTTTAACTTCATTACCTTGGCTATTCATTTAAGTTGAGTCAGATTAATAATATTATATAATAGATTTATTTTAAAAAATATTAATAAATATTTTCATGACACCCTCTATAAGGCTGATGGGTGACAGTGAGCGAGCTGTAATCCCAAAAAGTGCAACGTATCGAACAATGAGATCTGTTGGGGTCAACCAACGGTTCGGAAACCAGTATGTGTCGGAAGCTTATAATTCCTTAGCGACACATCGCAAACAACAGCTCATTATCATTCAATCGTTCAAATTACATACGACATAATTCATTATTATAACCAGATGACATGACAAAATCGTTGTTTTTAAAACCGTCGCAAACTGTTCTAAGCCTGCGATTAAAACTGTCGACACTACCATTATGTTTTAGTATCATTCGATAAGTTATTCATTCTTAGATGGATAAATAAAGATACTTTTAAATACACAATACAAGCAGGATACGCGCTAATATTTATTTTACTTTTAAGTAAGCACATCTTTTAATGCTAAAGAATTTTTTGCGATTACTAAATGACCTACTTTTCTTTTGTCCAGTGTTAAACCTTTAAAATAAATAATAATTGAGTAATCTTATTATTAATTACAAATGTTATTCAACAGATAAGTAAAATTAAATTAAAAGGCGTTTATCATTGATTAAACTAATATATTTTTTGTGATACTAAGGACAAGGTACAAAAGGCTATCTAAGCTACTGGAGAGGAATGCAGGAATATAACTTATCTTTTCGTGTCCACTTTCTTTTTCTGTATTCTCTATATCCGACTAACGTAATTAGTACATTTTCGAAAATGTTGTTATGTTAATATACTGACTTCTTACGTTATGTTAATATACTGACTTCTTACTTCTTCTTCTGACTTATGTTAATATAATGTAAGATTACTTTTTGTTATTATTAAATAGATAAGCTACAATTGATATTGTTTAAAACGTAATGCTCCCCAAACTAAACTCGCATCGCTAATACATTAACCATTAATATTTTAACAGTCAGGTGAGCTCGCAGTCAAATGCAAGCCAATAAAGAAACAAAACAACAAGTTTCGTTGTAAAATCTACTAACCACACCACACTTGACTCGTCGAGGTAGTCTAAAAACCTTCTCATTGTCACGAAGACTCGTATCCATCAGTGTTAAAAAAAATGCAGAAAGTGTTTTGCCGTTGTAATAAATCAAGGCGATATATTTTGTTTGCGTTATTTGTATTTACTGGCTCGACCCTTAAAACAGTGTGATAAAAACAGTACCATTACGTATACGCAAACATACGGGAGACAGTACGTACTAATGAACCTGTTTTTCGTACTTCTAGCTAGAATGTTTTCTCTGTCATTTTCATATTCCTCTCCAATTTGCATTAATCTATCATTGCAGGTCAAGTGGTTTGTACAACGAAGAAGTTCGAAGACCTCTGTAATGATATTCTGATTATGTGATGATTTGTTGTTGCTAGATCTTCCGCTTGCCGTGGCCTATTCCATTTACATGGAATAAATATTAAAGATTTCGAAATTGGTAAAATAAGGGAAAATCAGAAAACAGAAAACACCGTTGTTGTTTGATTTATCAGCATTCACTCGATTTATCAGTCATGCTCCGAGCGAAACGACTGTCTACAAATTGTGTATGGTACAGTTTATGAAAACAAGTACAAAATGTGAAATAACAGTATCACGGCTTTTTGAGTTATTCATGAAATTTCAAACACAGAGTATGAAAAATGATTTATAGATACAATTAAAAACAAAAGCATCCAAAATTTTTAAGACAATTTTTAAGACAGAAAATGTAATAACGTTTAATAAATTAACTATGTTAATGACAACGGTTAAAACATACTGAACTATTTATGTAAGTATCAATATTCAAACTGATTTCGTTGGCAGATCTAAACCTTTTTACATTATATAGTTTGTTATCTATTTTATTGTATATAATATAATATTCTTAGTTGCAATGGGGATCGCTAAAATCTGGATATGAGAAAGAAACGGCACATTTTTAGGTCAACACAAATGGAATTAAACGTTATGGGTAATGAAGTGACGCGAAGGACGGAATTAAACCTTCCGCGGATACTGGTTTCCGAACCGTTGCTTGACCTGCACTGATACGCTTAAAAATATTTAACGATTATTATTAAGTGAAACACCATATTGTAAGAATTTCTACTCGCGCATCAAATTAAGAGGCAACGTAGCATATCTATAGAATTGAATTTAATATACAGAAATACAGAAATTTCGCTAAGCGCAAAGCAATTTCACAATAGCTTCGCATTATCATAGCCGAACTAATCTGATATTAAGAGAGTAAACGATGAAAAAGCTTTTGACAACAACAGCGTAACTATCAGGTTCAAGGTTCAGTTGCTATTTCACTAACTTGTAAATAAAAATATTTTACGAGGATAAATTAAAATATGCCTCAACTCAATTGGAAGATCAGTATAGATTAAGAGGGATACGGGTTAGAGGCCAGCGTATCTATTAAAGGTCAACCTCCTGAAAATGTCTAACAAGGTTTAAGGATTATGTATTGTGATAAAACGTTGCGAATACCTTACGTGCCCTTCGATAGTTACAAAGGTTTGTAAATATACCTAGGGCCTAGTCTAGTCAACACGTGCTTTTGTTTTCGAACTGTTTTCAGCAGTCTCGAAAAAATATGGTTGAGGTGTCATTCGATTGAGAATAGCGTATAGAGTTTTTGAAAATGGACCACTTTCGGGAAAAAAATCGCAAAGTTATAAGCAATTTAATAAAAACGAAACGGGATTGGTCTTTTGAAAATTTCTCAAAAACTAATTGAGATTTTGGAAATCTGAAAAAAGATTTAAAAAAGGAAAAAAATTCTATAAACAAGCCTTCTCTCCCGGAACTGTACAACCAATATTTATACATCCAATCTTAGGATTGAATGCAGTCGATGTACTCTAATTTTACCAAATTAAAACGACGCCATAAGAGTTTTTATTGAAAAAAAAATCGATATCAGTGTCGTGGAAATGTCGTGAAGAAATTAAATCCCTCTCTAAAGAATAAACCGGTTTCCGAATCGTTCATTGACACGATTGCGGCAATGGCATTGTCAAATTAAGTACTCTTGAACATAAGCACTAACACTTGTACCATATAAACTACGTCCAGGTCTTAAAAAAAATCTCCTAAAGTTAATGAAAAATGTAGGCGATTTCTTTCATCTCCATTGCTTTTCTTTCTTACTGATATTTAACAAATACTTTCTACCATTATTTATGCTAAGAATTTATAGGTTACGGTATATAAGGTTTATTTTAAGACTGTCATTACATATCAATTGTTAAATAATAATAAATGTTTTTTTGGCGAATGACATATTTTTTATTACATTTTATCTTTAAGTTTTTATGGCCATCGATTTCATGTTATCTTTCTTTCTTTATACGGGACTTAATTTTAACAGTTAGTAACTTTGCAGCCTTTGTAAATGTATGCACGTTATGGGATTTAAAAAAATATTTTTTACACTTTTTATTGACACAGTAATTTTTGTAACTTTGAAGGCAAGAAATAATTATTTCATAAATAAGTATAATAAAAACAGTCTATGTAATATTACTATGAATGATTTAAGAACCTAGTACAATACCGACATAGAACGGAATGCATTTTGTTACGTTAATTAAGCATGTCATGACACAAATTATTAATCAGAAACTATCGATTAACCCACTAATACTAAAAAGGGTTAATGTATATTTATATCAACTATAGCGGATCTAAATTAGATACAGTAATGAATTTATTTTGAAAATTCTTATCTATACCAATGTCATATACAGGTTAAAGAGTTGTTAGGGTAAACTCTGATATTGAAATACTATTCTAAAAAATATTTTACTGGAGAAATTCATTATGCTCATTCTGAGGAATGTACTAGACCGGTAGTTAAGTTGCCATTACTTATTTATTATACATACTAATAATGAGCTAAATATTTTCTTATAAGCCTATAGAAATCATACTTTTACTAATATTAGACGAGTTAGTATAAGTTAGTCTGAGTGAATTGCGGTAGTATCCTCCCAAATCGAAGTTGATCAGATACGCATTTGGTGTGCTAATTATTGGACAAAAAGCCATATTGCAATATTGAAAATTTTACTTATTTTTCCTTATACAAGAAAGTGCTAGAGATTTTTTTTGGCAGATTTTTTCCTGCTCGTCTACCACAGATTAAAGCGCGTACAAAGCCGCTGAAAGGTAATTATAAAATGCACGACGTTAATTAAATGTATGTATGTACCTTATAATTAATAAAACGATATGAATTCGAATCAGGCACTGCCCAATTTGGAATCAAATTGCTGTTTGAAACTGTCCCAAGATATTATAAATGGAATAAAATGTATTGGTGACATGAATTAATATGGGCATAAATATTATGTTTTAACGTTCAATTAAATTCATTGGGTTTTCCTTCAAAATATATCATAATGACATATTAAAATGGTATTTTTAGGCACAAACTAGTTTGTGGGGTCATGGGTCAGGGTGATCGTGAGATCAGAGCGCCTTTTGTAACTGTATTGAAGGAATAAGAATACCATTACGCATAATCTACTGTCAGGTTGTCGGAGCCAGGTCTTTTGAAATAATGTTTCTCCCAAGACACCCTGATACATTGGCTTGACCTGGCTTGGGCTTGTACATTAGTTGCCACATTTCTAAGTCTCACAAGTCCGGCTCTTTGTTGCTACTGAGAAAAGTCTGAAGCATAGGATCACGCTGCTCCAGTACAGTTACCGAACATACGGTTTACTGGCAACGTGGCTTTCGATGCACAATAGCCGTTGTAAAAATTTCCTAGCGGCGGTCTCTCGTGCAAGTGCGATCACGCTCTGCATTACTTCACCATTAACTGGCCTCGTGGTTGAGTGGTGAGAGACCCTGACTGCAGAACCGGAGGTCGTGGATTCGATTCTCATCCAAGACAAACTATTGTGTGATGAGCACGCTTGTTTGTTCTGTATCTGTGTATATAAGTATGTATGTACGAGTATGTTTATCAGCAATCCGGTTACCATAACACAGGCATGCAATTGCCTAATTTGGAATCGGATAGCCGTGTGTGGAATTGTCCCCAGCATTTCTTATACCGTACCGATCGTTTGCAATTTCCAACCACGTCAGAGCTATGAACACTTCAGGCCCGTAAGTTGCTATGGATTATTACAGCAACGTCTTCGAAATCCATTTCGGAACGGAATGAGCGCGTTTCGTTGCCCGGTGACATTTACAGCGGGTGCATCTTGATGACAATAGGTGACAGTAACAAAAAGTCGCCGTGACAAAAAAACCCAGTGAGCGGCCAGCGTAAGTAGAGTTAGGCCATTCAACTGTGTTTCAATATGAACCAACGACTATCAAAATAAAATGAGAGAGAGAATCATAAAAACAGATTTTTTTTGCCGCAGATTTTTCTTTCGGGATTTATTAGGTAGGACATTTCTAGGGACAATAATTATGCTAGCAAGCACTAAGTGGACTAATAATACTACCAGGTCAGGTTCTGTCCGAGTGTAATAAAAATATGTATATAAGTATATAGTCTGAATATATGTATTTATTTCGGGTGTCCGTTTGAAACAACACAGACAATTTATTTCCTATAATCCCGTATCCGTGTGTGGATTTGTCCCAAATATTATTATTATTATCCACATATTTCTACATGTTATGTTATGTTATATGTTATATTTCTATATAACATACACAGCTGCCCAACCGCTACTTCGATATGCACGCAAATGGCTTTCTGTGTCGAATAACATAAGTAGGTACAACATTTATTCACCCATTAAGCACAAACCGGTCTTGAAATGTCACAGAAGTAACGGAAGGAAGACAGATTAACGCCCATCTGCATACACACCACGCGCGCTGAATAACGATTATCGGCTTATCACATAACAATGTTTGGGGGCACGGAAACAAAGAGATTGACTATTTGCATTTTATCCATGTCAACGGAAATGTTCTACGACATTTAAATTCTCAATCGTTCCGAGAATCTGGTCCATTATGTTGATAGGCTTAACTAAATGAGTTTTTACCTTTGAAATTGCACCAATTTTACCTTCATTTGTTTTTATATTCTAAAATTATAAGGTTAAATAATAATAAGAGAACTAAATTACTGAGATACGCCCAAGGTCAAAGTCGTAACCATTGCTAGATAGCTTCTAATTCATGGAACCAGGAAGTTTAAAAAATAATGATACACAAACATGTCACTGGTGGGGTGTTGTCAGGAAATATTTAAGAGTTTGGAAGTGAAAACTGCAAAACATTGTTTCATTACAAAATTCCCAATTAAGGCAGTAATGATTAAAAAAAATATTTAGCACATTCGTTTAAAAGACAAATATTTGTAACTTATACATTATTAAAATTATTATTATTTTTGCTAAACCTCTTGGCCCCTAGACTGTCTTGACCAGAAGAGATTTTTTTTTTTTGACGAGGCTTATCTCACTATCTATCTCTCGCTTTAGTTCCAAACGTAAATTAACAGGTTGATTAAATGAAACTAATCCTGATATAGCACATTTTATTTGTTTTCTCTGTGAACAACATACACACTATAATTACAAGGTTAGCTGTGTATAAAGGATAGAAATTTAAAACATTAAACAAATTATATGCACAATTCCCTGTAGGTATTTACGCAACAACTTATTCGAGACACAAGTAAACATATTTTAGGTTCTGCATATATAAGGGTAGAGATTAAAAACTTGAGTGAAGCTCGAGTATAAAGTTCGATAGTTTTTAAAGGTATTTTAATTACTAGTATGAGGTGACTAAACATCATAATATACCTAAAAGTTATTAGTGGATAATACGTTTTAAACTATGGATAATAATACGTTGCACACATGTATAAATGTACGATATATAGCTAAGTCTTTCATGACTTATCTCCAGAATGTTGCCATAGTGAAGTTATTTTGTACTTCTATTTCTTAGACAAATAAACGAAAAAATGATCGAAGAGCACAGAAAAGTGTTGGACAGTTTAGAAAAATGTGACAAAAGTAACGGAAAAAAAATTCAGTAAAAAAGCGAAATATAGGTAAGTAGTTACAAACATTGGAAGCGGACATTGTAGTGTGCACTGTAAAATAGGACACATATCTAGATCCATACTATCTCAGTCCTCCCAAGGTAACACAAGTAATGCTACCTTAACACCTGTTCTTGAATATAGCCACAATTTATATTAATTACGCATTGGACAATATAGGTACCACTTTCTTTTATAGCCTTATAATTAAGAACACATTCATAAGCTACGTTTAGATATAACATATAAGACAATGCAAAATATACTTTAAGTTTCCACGTAAAATACAAAATTGATCTTACTGCAAATGAATTTAACGCATATATAAAATAGTGGTAACTCATCTTCGAACCCCTAAATACCAAAAGACATCGTAAGTTCCAAAACGTGAGTTACCCGATTCGGAATATGTTCTAGGCGTATTGGAAGACCTTTGAAGATTCCAAGTTAACGGATCGAATATCGATACGTATTGAAAATCGTGTGCTGCTCGTCCATTTCGCCGCTCCCTCTGATTGTACCTAATGTCAGGCTACATTGCGACATCTAACAAATTGTATAAAACCGTTGTTAGTTCAAGCTCAAAAGTCAAGATTAATGTTATATTAAGTATTATGGATATATTTCCATTCTATGTAATGTAAATTAGAACCTTGGTCGCGTGTATTTAATCTGTATAAAGATTTCATAACCTATTATGTAGTCACTATTACCGTCAAGTATTATGCCTAGCTGCGATGCGTACAGTCACGAGCATAAGACACTACTTTAAAAGATCAAATATAATTATAATGTACTGATGTCTCTTAATACATTGAGTGGCAACCCTATTTGTGCAGGGTTGTTCAAAACGTATTTTATTTTATAACCCAATCTAACTCGTTACCAAAGCGAATTAATTTTCACCAATGTATTTTATT
>DWMP01000092.1:0-12162 GCA_018245295.1 Agara epimachia | reverse complement strand
ATGACGTCACTTACGGCAGTCCATTTGAGTTCTCCAAGATCCAAGATCCACATCCTTGTCGTTCGCCAAGCATTCGGCCACCAGCTGTTCCAGTAGCTGGCACCTGCACTCCTTGTCCGTCATCTTGGTGCCGTTGATGACCAGCTCGGTGCATTCGCAGATCTTCTCCAAGCAAATGCTACGCCACTTGTGCAGATTTAAAACACCCGCGCATCGCGCTAGTGGCTCCTTGCTGTACAAAGACTTACAGTTTTATTTCGGGCCCAGATAATCGAGGTTAGTTTATTTACAAGCTCATTTTCAACTCAAAATGGTAGTGTTACTATTAAGGGTGCATCTCCAATTGGCAGTATGTAGTAAGAGAATGGCTCACGTGATGTCGTCGCAGAGGTCCCAGACGCGCTTCTGCTTGTTGGGGTCGACGACCTTGGTGCGGCAGGCGGCGGGCGGCAGGCCCGGCTTGAGCCAGCTGCGCCCGAACTCGTCCAGCGAGCGTGCCGGCCGCCCGCTGGGCGTCGCGCGGTCGTCGCGCCACTCGCCGTTGAACGTGCCGCACAGCCCGTCCACCTGCCCCATGTAGCTCTTGGACACCTGCGCGCCAACACGAGAACGTTAACACGATATCACTTCAGCATGTTTGTCGGGATCGTATGCCGTCAACCGGTGAAGATTCCCGCGAATATCTGCTGCCGTTAAATCGAATCTCACCCCGATCTTGATGTCGCCGTCCTTACAGAAGAGCACGGTGAAATTGTACTTTCTGGATTTAATGAACAGCCCGTTCCCGAGGCGGCCGACGTCGAAGCTATTCTTCTGGAAGCAGATCTTGCTGGTCTGCTCCACGGTGTATTCGAAATTATTGTACTCGATCATGAAGTCGGGCCTCACGAGGATCAGCTCGTCGTCCTGGTTCACCAGCAATTCGTTCCTGCAGCCCTCTATGCGGCACTTTCTGCGAACTGCAAGCACGAGACGGTTATATTACCCGAAAGCCGTCTCCTACAAAAATGCTAACAAAAGGCACTAGACGAAGGTCTAGTTTTCGGTAAAAGTCAATGTCATTACCCAGAACACTCCAGGAGTTGAAACGGTTCTCGCGCGCCAGCATGTGGTAGCACACGTCCAGCTTGTACTCGGCGCCGTCGAACGTGTTGAACGTTCGGCCCGTCATGTTGCAGAACACGGGGCGTTCCGGGGGCGGCACGCAGGAGTACCTGGATATTTAAATGTTACTGGTGAAACTCGGAGGAATAGCCTATTGTGTCTTAGGATTTTTTTTGTACATGACCGAATTTGCGGTAGCAATCATATGTAGTTTTGTTTATGTTACACTCACTGCGGACATTTATTTCCTGCCGTGAGCACCGTCTCCAACTTGAGCGAGTACGAGGGCGGGCACGCGGGGGTGGAGCACACTTCGGGGGGAGGGGTGGCGCCGGGCCGGAACGGCGGCGGCAGCTTGGGGATGCACTTAAACTGGGTGCACTCCTCCTTTTCGATGTTCGTGGTGGCGTTCACGGACGGCCTCTCCAGAGAGAACGCCTGGTTCTGTCGCGGCGGAGCCTGGGGCGCTGCACAGAGAATAAGCTTGAAGCCCGTGACTCATTTGGCTCCTTGGTTTTTCTTTAAAATCATAAATCGAATCGTGCGGAAACACGTAATTGTATAATAGATTTCACGTGACATTTTAATTAACTAAGGTTTTATGCGTCAAGTATAATAAAATAGCACCGAATAATCCGAAAATAATACATATTATTTTTCATTCAAATAACAGCAGTTCAAAACACAATAACGTACCATAAAATCCACCCTTTGAGAAACCACCCTTGGAGAATCCGGACCTGGATTTGGAGTAGCCTCCCTTGGTTCCTCTATAGTTCCTCTGGTAGGAGTACCGCGGCCGCGGCTGCGCGCCGCCCGCCGCCCCGCCCGCCCCGGCCGGCGCGCCCCGCACCACCCGCACCGTGTACCCCGGCGGACACTTCACCGTCGGACACGTTTTGGCTGCGGACACACGATTCAACATGTGTTATAATCATTAGAATCTCAATCAACTTTTCTATGGTTCCACTGTTGGACGAGGGTTCCTCACGATGAGAAAATTTAAGGCCATAGTCTATCGCGCTGATCATAAGAAGGTTAGTAACCAAATGGAGCTCAAATACGCTAGTGAATGACATCAGGTTTACCCGATTTTTCTTCTAATATTCAAGACGAGAGGCTTCAATAGGCAAGCACGCTATTTTAACCTCACTTACCATTAGATGAGATCATCAATGCGTACTAGAGAAGCATGATGGAACATGATGGCAGTAAAAAAGGAAGATGAAGACAGATAAAATATTATATCTCAAATATGGAGTGTAGCTTACGTTTTTCCGTAACGACGGTGGTAGATACGGTGGTGGCGGCCGTGGTAGGCTGAACGCCGACGGTGGGCACCACGGTGGTCACCACCCGCTCCGTGACCGTGGCCTCGCAGTTCCTCTCGTCGTCGGAACAGTCCTCGACGCCGTCGCACCACCTAGTCTCGTTCAGGCACAACTTGCTGGTGGGACAGAGCTTGGTCCCGGCAGGGCACGGCTCGCAGACACACTCGCACGTGGACGGCGTCAGCTTTGGCACCAGATCCTGGTGACAAATTGAAGGTACTGAATATATTTATATGATTTAATCTAGTGTAGATATGCAATATGATATGTCAGTGCATTTTAATGTTGTCATTTGATTGTAATCCTTTTACAGTCCATCAATTAGCCTTTACAAGTGACTTCTATACAGGCTTCCTCTATGCGGCGCCATTCTATTACATTTCGGGCTTGAATCCAGTGGTTTCCAACCTTATATACTCGTGAATGCACTCACCGGTTCACATGCACACTGCTGCATCGGCTTGCAATCGGTGATGCCGCCCATCTTGCACCTGCACACGTTGCAGTTGGAGTCTCGGAACGTGGCGCCCACGGGATATCTGGATAAAGATTGGAACGATCAGATCACGATATCGATTTTTCGAGACAAAGCTACAGCTTCACTGATATTATCCCACGAAACTTGAAGACGCAAACTAAACGAATCATTTTTGAGGATTTTAAGTTCACGATCACGATCACGCTAAGATATCTGACTAATGTTACTAACAGTCCTATCTCCGCAGTCCGATGTATGCTAAGTAATATTTTGGTCAACACCTAATAACTAGATTGCTTCACTGTAACGGTCCCATTCATACAATCCTGCTCGTAGTTGCTCGTAGATGTCCACGGGTGGCAGCACTTTCTTCGCATAAACGAATCTGAACGCTACGAGATTATTTTAGGAAAGGAACAACAGTGACGTCCTTACGGCGTGATGCCCACGACGCAGGGGCACTGGTCCCTGGACACGCAGTTTTCACCGTCGAAGTAAGAGTTCGGAGCGCACGCGCAGTCCAGGGCCATCTCGGGCAGGATCCCCGGGCACGGCGCGCACGGCAGCGGGGACGACGGGTAGATCTCTCGGGGGGGCTCGCTTGTAGCTGCCGTAGTTGATTGACATTTAAAAGTATTAATTACCATCGCATATTTAGTGGCAAGGTCATATTTTAACAATTATAAAATATTGTCGATGATGTACTCAAAATAATCAAAACAAAAAGCCCAAAATTCATATAAAATAGTAGAGTGTCAAAAGAGGTTCGCGACTCACGGTAGGGTTCGAAGCATCCGAGCGGCTCGATCCTCATCTCCACGTTGTCCTTCCACTTGATCGGCAACACCTTGAGATATTGCGCCTTGATCGGCGGCCAGAACTCGTTGAGCACCTCGGTGTCGCGGTCGAAGTTGGCCGGGAACAGCTTCGGCCGCTCGTCGGCGTCCAGTAGCGGGTTGAACGCGCTCAGGTCGGACGTGAACGCGACGCTGTACGCGCTCACCCAGCCGCGCGCGCCGCCCTTCGTCTTCACACCGGTGACGGTGCGCGGCGACGTGAAGTTGAACTGAGCGAGAGATGCAGCATTCAGTACTTCGTTCCTCATCAATACATAAGTAACAAAAACTAGAGCAGTGGCAGGTTATGTATCCATTGGATAACTCAATAGATTTATAATACAGTTATTCGATAATACTACAATGTTGAGCTTTGTTATAAAACAAGGAAAATGGGTGATGTAGAGAATCTGGCGCTCGTTACCATGATCCACTCCCCGGGCGTGCTGTACAGCGGCCGCCAGCCCCTCTCGCCGTCCAGTCGGAAGAACTTCCTCGCGTCGTTGTTGGAGCTCACCTCGATGCTCTCGATGGGCAAATCTGCAGCGAGCCCGAGGGGCTCCATGCACACCGCTGTGTTCGGCTGAGAATCCGTTCAAAGTTTAAAAGATGGTCACCAATACATAGACAAGGTCAACGAACAACTGATACAGTCACGAGTACTAATGAGTTCCTATAGATTGTAATAGAGTGATGTGACCATAGGTAATTAAGTAACAGCGCGTCTGTTATTTGATTGTGCAAAGTAGGTAGTTCACTTACAGTGGAAGCCTCAGTAGCCTCACTGGTCGAGGTCTCCGGTTGCTGGCAGCCGATGAGCTCCAGCCGGACGGCGATCTCCTCGTGCCACGTGAGCGGGTGGATGCGGACGAACTTGGCCTCGATGGGCGGCTCCAACATCTGCTTCATGGGCGTCTCGTTGTTGATCGGACCGCGGAAAACCTGCAGAGTACCTTACACTTGAAAAAAGTCAGCATAAAATCATGTCGCATGTTTTGGAAATAATTGCTAAGGGTTGAAAGAACGAGATTCGGAAGTATGGGGTTTTAAATTTTACACTTATCTAAAGGAATTAAATTTTACCATGTAATTGTAATCCTGCACTTGACATTTCTAGGTCGTATGACATTTTAAATTGGCTCGGCGATAAAAAGAAACTTGCTGATTCTGTTACAGGAATAGTGAGGAAGCACTCAGATATCTTCTATTTCATGGAAAAAATATATGAGGGAAGCTGTACATTTTTTTACAACCACTATTTCACGCTGACCTTGGGCTGCCCGTCGGGACCGCTGACGTGCGAGAACACGTTGCCGTCGTCCCCGTACATGACGTCGTAGCTGGTCACGTACTGGTCGAAGAGCGGGCTGCCCTGCATCACCACGCCGTATATCGGCTCCGGGCGCGGCAGTTCCACTTGGATGTACTGGTTCAAATCCTGACTGCTGGGGTTCCAGCTACCGGCTGTTGGAGAACCGGCAGCTACAATACAGTCAATGTTCACGATTACAAATAGTGGTCAAACTTCAATAAGATTAAAAATTCCACCTTTAACTAAATTTTAATCCTGTATCTGTAAAAGTGGGTACTAACGATTTTTAAGGAATGAACTTCCCTTTTTGTATGATATATACAGATAATAACACTTGGTCCAATCTTATGTTTGAACGTGAATGTGAAAAATTGTCTCTTGGATCGACGTTGTTTTTTGACCATGTGTCGCGGTAAAGTATTACAACATTTTCTATCTTATGTAGCGTTGTAACATAGGACAAAAAAATATTAATTTTGTACAAAGGCCTTATTATTATCTGCCTATGATTGTATTACTGTTCAGATGACAATATATATTCTATAAAACTGTCAGTTTAATTTTGACCGGCTGAGATGAAGCTGATTTGTGCTTGAAGTTGAAGATTACAAGCTGTTTAAATTTAAATTAGTTTTACGGTGCAAGAAGTCGAAATGGATACATAGAGGTAATCACCTGTTGCATCAAGAGGTCGTCCGTTCAGCACCGCGAATTGCGGCTCGAACACCGCGCTGGCGACCGAGCTGGCGGAAAACGCGGACGGCGGCAACGGGCCGCGTCCCTCGTCCCATAACAAGTTGGTATATCTGGAAACAATACTCCGTCAACATCTACAATCTTGTTGTTCCAGTTATAATCACTGATGTGATCACAATGAGAAGATTTGAGGTTATAGACAATTAAGTCTTACTAATTCGGGTCATACCACATACATCTCAGTGAACATTATGGAGAGCATTGAGATGTGTAGTGGAGAACTCTAAACTCTCTCGTAATGTTTTCTTCACTCTTAAAGCGAAGTATGTTTTATTTCATTAGCAGTACAAAAAAATGCTGGCCAGCCATTGCGCAACAGGCTCGCCCACCGTGCATCATCCTCATGGTTCGCTCTCCATCACGTAGGAGTTACGTCAAAATTTGATTTACTAAGGTCTATCGAAAATATTTTGTCAAATTCTAAATACTCGGCACTGGCGATATCAAGTTCACTTATTTGGTATTTCAAATGTCTTATATAATAAGTAGTAAATAATAAGAGAGAATACTGGCTACTGATTTGTAAATGTTTGAACGTAGACCCTGGTGTCTTTATACGGTATTGGATTCAGATGTCTGAGTTCACAGAAGCCACTTAAGATCAGGAGTGTTTGTAAATGTATAAGGAACACTATCTCACCCATCAGGCGAGCACTCCGGCGGCGGTGACACAGTGGGGGTTATCACGATCGTCGTGGGCATGGTGTGTGTGGTGAGCGGCAGGGGCGTCGTGGCGTTTGTGACGACACTCGTTGGCATGAGCGTCGTCGGTACGTGTGTCGAGGAACTGGTCGAGCTCATGACGGTACTGGCGCTTGTGGTGGGATGCGTGGACGCGACCGAGGCCGGTTGCGAGGTCTCTTCGTTAGGAGGTTCACTGGAACCAGCGGTACCCGGCGTGCTGGAGGCGACAGGAGGCACAGGGTACGCGGTGCTCGGAGTCGATGTTAGTACAGGTGTGGGCCTGATTGTCACTCTGGGCTCTAACGTGGTAGGCGATGTCGGTGACGGGTGGACGGTGGGGACCGTGGACGGGGTGGACGAAGTTCGGAGGGGTTCCTTCTCGAGGATGGGCAGGTGCGACGATTGTTCCATCGTGTAGCTGACGCATTCGCTCGTGTCGCAGTGCATCTCGTTGTCGAGACATTGGCACTTTTCGCAGCCGTTGATAGTCACTCCGCCCGGCTGCAAGTGACGGTTTAGATTAGACGGAATCCATCTTTGCTACGTTTTGTAAGATCTCATTACGATTGTGTAGGAAGTTCAGTTCGAGATCCTGCATTTTATTTGTTATACTCCAGTTTTATTTTAAATTTGACATTTCCGGAAATGACAAATATTTGTCATTAAGAGTTCATCTTTACCTTATGAGTTCTTATGAAGTCTCAAAAGATTGCAATAATCCATGAACAAATGATAGCAACCATATTCACAATGAGTAAATTCGAAATGAACGATGAAAACATTTCAAGCAGTGTGTATACGAGTACGTGTACAATAGATGCATGAGACGAGAGGCAGTCTGTCACCTTGACGATGGCGCCGAGCGAGTCGCAGGTGCAGTCGTGCAGCGGCACGCACGTGCGCTCGTCGCGCCACATCGACGCGAACTCGCACTTGATGTTCGCTGCGGCCGCGTCCATGCACCCGCTCACGCATTTCTGTAATCAGACGACAGGAAAAAGCTTCCATTCTGAAACTTGCGACATACAACGTGGTTACACTTTCATAAAACATATACACGTACAATTACCCCTCATTTAATTGTTATGCGTTTGAGCTGGATTTTTAATATAACAATTGTTGAGTTCGCCTTTTTGTCACAGTCTACATGTTACTCTAGACAAAATCTTTGTTTAACTATTTGCTATTTCGTCTCCAATAGCTCTAGTGGTTGAACTCTGTTTTACTTGGACTTCAATGGACTTGGAATTGAAAATACAATTACGGCTAGCTTTTGTCCTGTAATGGAAGTTACCAGTATGGTATTTAGCGAATAAAAGATCCTTAATAATTATGTTCCTATACCTGCCCTTTGTTGCAAAGCCCTTTCTTCTGCAACGCGACCTTGAAATGCTCGCACAACTTGTCGCAGGGATAGGCGCAGTCCGAGTACACCCGTCCGGGCGGACAGCCGCCGGGGGTGGGTGATACTTCTAAAACAAGTATCACACATTATTACCCTTTGGAGGTTTACTGCAGCACATGAACTTTACCCAGTGTCACACTAAAGATTCCACCTGTGTAAGATTATTATGTATGTACAATTAATTATAGAAACACCTGTAGCTGTGGGAGTGGTGGAAGTAACAGTTGTAGGAGCAGTACGTGTCGTCGGTGTTGTTGGCGTTGATGGTGTTAATGGTGTTGTCGGTGTTGTTGGTGTTGATGGTGTTGATGGCGGTGTCGGTGTCGTGAAACGTCGTTTTTCTGCAACCAAACACAATCAGTATTGAATTGTATCGATCGACGATTACATAATTTGTCATAATTCCAACTGCGACTTTTGTACGTTTGACTGTATTTTTAATCCCAAGGCCTCAATGTGCAATTGGAATTCGTTCTGAGATTCGGACTGTTTTCAAATTGGTAAAGTCAAGATGGCCTCTGAGCCGTATTTTTCTACTCACCGAGATAATTAAAGCAGACTGCCGGGATACGGTCCATGCTTTCAAGACACAAGTGAATATACAAGTTAATACGTTGTCGCTAATATGATTATTGTCACAGTTACTGTCATTTGAAATTAAAACATAACATAACAGAAGACGCGCTGGTACTTAGCGATGAAATCACGTGACCGCTGACAAACATATCGCAGACAGAAAATTATAATAAAAACATCTTAGCTGGAGATCTTACCCGTGCTCGCCTCTTCCTCGGTTTCGTGGGTAATATCTGCAAGTGATATATCCACGTTAACATCAACTCTCTTATCGTTATGCCGTTGGATACTAGTTTATTCACAGAATGAGAAGAATACGACACACAATGTATTTACTACATAAAAACTAATGATAAACACGACTTAAAAAACTTGTCAGTACCTATTATTATGTAAACCAAGTGTGTACTTACGGCCTAGCGAAAAAAAAGGTCTTTTAAGATTGTGATTGGAAATCTTCCCTTTGATATTTGGTTGAAGAAGTACCACAAGTGACGATCAATCCTAATAAAATGGTAATGCCATGCTTTATTTCTTTCTAGCCTTAAGCGTGTGGTAATACAAGGGGAATGCAGACGCTCAATGGACTGTATGTAATGGTCTTCGATGGCCTTCGATGACCAAGTTCAAGCGACGCCTCGCCTCAATCTCTTATCGTTGAGTCACGTTCGGTGAGATCTTACCGGTGTCGCTGACAGACGCCGTGGTGGAGGTGCCGCATTCTGGTCTCATCGCTAAGACCGCAGCGGGCCAGTCGCAAACCATCACCTTAGGGTTGTACATGAGGCCGGCGGCGCACGATTTGAGGGTGGTGTGCGGTTTCGTGGGATTCATAAGGTCTGGCGTACATTCGTAGAACTTGCCGCAGTCCGTCGGATGAGGGTAGCTCGGATGATTCGAATCGAGGCATTGGAAGGGTCCTGCAACAAGTGTATACGCGACGTTTTGATCTGAACGTCTGCGATCCATTTGTCTATCGGACGATGGAAGACAGATTTTGTGACTACATTATCTATAAAAAGGCTCCTTCTTATTGGAATTTAAATTCATAAATTTGATTATTACAACTGTTGAAATATGTTGAAATACCTGTCGCTTTGGTACTAGTCGAAGCAACAAGGGTCGTAGGAGTAGTAGGAGTTGTGACGGCACCGGGCGTCGTTGAGGTGTCCGCGGACGGTGTTGTCGGTGGTGCCAATGTCGTGTCTGGAAAAATGTCCACATTTCATATATTTTATTGTACTGTTACATTTCTTTCGTATGTTGCTGTAATATTGTGGTACCTTCGGTGCAGTTGCAGTAAACGCGGATTTCGAAGTCGGCGCACACTTTGCCCGTCTCCTCGCAGACCAGTCCCCTCTCCAAGCTGCACTCCACGTTGAGGCCGGTGTCCTTGGCCGGCGTGTGCTCGCCCGCGGTGCGGCACTCGATGCCCGTCATCATCTCCTTCTTGCACATCGGGCCGCCGATCACCTACACGAAATGTACAATACGAGATAATTTAAATTGATATTCCGATCTTTGTTACGTTCTTGCTTGTCACAGAACCCTAAGCATGAAACGTGATTTCGTATAGATTGTGAACGTGATTTGTAAAGTTACCAGCTCGCTAGGCTTCGGCAGCGGTTCCTTGTCGATGGACTGCCCCAAGGTGCCTATCTCCGGCTGTCCGTGGTTGACCCATGGGGTCCATCCCGTGGTGCACTTCATCGGCTGGTCGTATGGCGTAGTCTCGGGGGTCCCCGTGCTCGGTGTAGTGAATAAGGTCTGTTGGCGAGAACAACAGTGTTTAAGGCAAGTGAACTTTCTAGAAAAGTCAGCTTTGGCTGAAAATTGAAACAATAGATGGCAAATTAAGTGTTAAGTTTTCACGCTGCTATAAGACCACTTAAGGAAAAATTAGTACGTGACTTAGTAAGTCGTTAGGAAAATTATCTTTACCGTATCAGTGGGACAGGGTTGTCCGGTGCACACGCTGGCCTTCTTGGAGCAGCGGCAGGTGTGGCAGTTGTCCTCCTCGATGATCTCCCCCTCGAGCAGCTCCCGGCCGTCGGCCAGCGTCATGCACACCGGCTTGCACTTGGCGCGCGGGACGCATTCCTTCAGCGAGCTGTTGGAGTACACCGTGCCTTCGGGACAGGTCTTGTTCGGTTTGCAGCCTGGAAATAATACTTTAATTGTATTTTTGTCACCAACCACATCGGCCGTCTTAATGTGCGGTTCTATACGAATACATTATATATTACCAAAAGTTTTTGGATTTAGCTGCGACGTACCTTCGACACATGTTTCCTTTTCACAGACAGCCGTGATTTCTTTGTAGTCGAGCGTGTTGTCGCACGTCTCCGGCGGACACGGGGATATGCACTCGTGATAGTTGCTGCACTCCTCGTCGCATTGCATCGCTGCACGGTAAACAGTTAAACATTAAATGATCAATTATACCTGCCTGTGAGTATAACATAGGAATATGAGACTTACGGCAGAGGTCGCGCGTGCGCCAGTGGAGAGCGACGCCGCGCGCGGCGCAGGCGGCGCTGTAGGCGGCCAGCGCGGTGCACGCGCACTCGCAGTCGGCGCCGGAGTCGCACGCGCACGCGTCGCGCTCGCAGCGCGCCACGAAGGCGCCGGGCGGCACCTCCGCGTGGCACAGCGAGAACGGGGGCCGCTTCAGCGCGCCGCACGTCGCCGCCGCCCACTCGCGCCGCGCCGACCGTTGTTGGCAGTGGTCCTTGTTATAGCGATGTAATACGAGCATTAATTTAAACATAATTACATATAATATTGGTAAGTTTTGTACTGTAATGTCTTTTCTCGCTTGTTCGTATTGCACTTTGTTTAACGTTTTGTAAAATAATATATAATTCCCTGACAAATATCATTTCTTTCATTTTTCTTATATCCTCAACCAGTGTTGCAATAGTAAATGCACAAAATTTGTGGAAATATTGGTGTTCTATCGTATTTAAAAAAAAAATCGGACGCACTTAATTATATGACTATATGTTAAATTAAAATCTATTGTAGAATGCACTTATTCAATACAATTTTTAATATGCAAATTTCCGCATACCTGTCTGTTTTTTTGAATTCGTTTTATTTCCAAGGAAAATATATTTATTATATACACGTTTTTAGTTCGGTATCTATAATCTATTTGTATTTATATTATAGTGACATTTTCAAGAGACAAGCTTTGGACCCGTTTATGAACTCTATACAATAAAATGAATATATATTTTTAAAATTTCACATCACACTTGTATTGTATGTTTCTAAAATAAATAAATGAATGATGGGTTTGAAAAAGTCCCTTACGGTGACAGCTTCAGAGTTGGGGCAGGTGGGCTTCAGCTTCCAGGAGTCGGCGAAGAGCAGAGCGGATGTTTCCGGGAAGCCGCCGCCAGATGGCGACTGGAAGTCGTCGCGCATGTCCGAGTTGTAGTTGCCGCAGAGGCCTTTCACCTGCGACCACAATATTAATAGCAGATATTTTGCACGAGTCCCTTTATAATGCAACTAAGTATTTGTGGCTAAATTGACATTGCAGTATTGATCGGGTGATCCAACAATTGTTTAATATGCAAGTTCCCATTGTAGAGATCACTAATACGCTGCCAAAGGATTTCTTTATTAAAGGTGAACCGATCAAATGATGGATATTCTTGATTCGTCTGGAT
>DWMP01000091.1:0-12163 GCA_018245295.1 Agara epimachia | reverse complement strand
TCAAAAATACTTTATGTCCTATTCTCAGGCCTACTAAGTATATACGCAAAGTTTCATGAGAATCGGTCAAGCCGTTTCGTAGGAGTATGGCAACGAAAACTGTGACACGAGAATTTTATATATTAGATTAATAAACGTTTTGAGCACCCTAGTATAATAGTAGATACTTTATCATAAAGTGTGCGTGTGACCAAGAAAACGCAATACCAAAGTTACATGTAAACCTATTCACAATTCCGGTGCACACTACTCTAGAAAGCGCCCTGGAAGTCTACGTGTCGGGGCGTCTAGTTTTTGTAACACCTCGTTTCATCAGTGCCGCCTGTCCCATAATTACGTATTAGCCTGCCACATAAAATAGCCCTTCATCATAAGCCGATTTCATAGTGGACGTAGTAATTTACCATTGTCCGTGTAAAAAGTTCAATGCTTCGTACTGTACCGCGGCCATTAAAGGGTGAACCGCTCCATACAAGTAGCGAGCCGGCAGCCACGATCACTGTAGCGAATATAAAGCTTAATGTACAACTGGCTTATCGTATCTCCTTCATTAAGGCGTCTCTGTACTTTTTTACTGACCGCATGATGCCTAGATTCAAACAGGTTCACGTTTCATATTCAGTATTACAAAGTTTTCAAATACAAATAACCGATGGGACCGATGTTGAAAAAGGTTTGGAAAATAACTGATGTTACATAGAGTAACTTAAACTACGTTTATCGATCCCCGTGACTTGGGGCATTGCCTGTCATAAGAGACGATTTAAGGTTGCCGGGGTTGTGGGCGACTCGAAGCGTCCAGCCTGCGACCCCAAGACGTTTTACACGCGGATGAGTCCTCTGGCGTAGTTGCTTTTATAATAAACGTGACGTACTACTATTATTCTAAAGTAGGTATCCGGTAAGTAAGGTAGGTAGCTACCTAAGGTAGGTAGGTAAAATACACAACAATAATTCAATGACGATTCTTAACTTAATACTCCATACTTGATAATTTGATCGGCGGCGTTCTCAAAGCGATTATATTGTACGAGCGCACGGGAGCACGCATTCATGCGATAAGGGCATTCAGTGTTTTGTGTGTAAGCAGGGCTCTATTGTGGCCACAAGCCGCTCCGCTACCTACGCGACTTCATTGAGACGCTGATTTACCTATTCATTAATCGATTTTCTTCTACAAAATATGCTTAGCGAATAAGTAGACTGGGTGGTTAGTGCGTTTTTAAGACAAAGACGTTTATTTGCACAAATATGGGTACATACGAGTATAAAGATGTTGCAGGATTATTAGTTCAAGCCATATTTCGCCTTTCACGGCGTACAAATTTAAGAAATGAAAGTATAACTACAAATTATTATTACTAAATTATTACGCGAAAATTGACACACATGTAAGATATTTAAAATAAACACAAAACCGTGACGCTGGAATTGCACATATATCAAGACCCGGGGTTTACCATGATAAGAACCACAGACCTGACTGTTTTAATGAAGAATTGAATACGTAACAAATTTTAATTATCCCAGAACTCAAAGGCTTAAAATAAAAACATAGGTAGTTTAAAAAGTAATTAATTAACAATACGGTTTAAATCGCTATTCTTATTTCGCTTAAAGCTATATAAAACAATGTGTGGGGTATCAAAGTTGAAAAACAGATGAAACAACCATTACCTCGCTGGTGATCTTATATAGTTTTATTGGTATTATTTATTTTAAAAAATCCTTTCGAAAATCAAATACAAAAACTGAATAATTTAACTATTTTAAGAATATATAATTTTTAAGTATGTTATGTCAGTATTTTCAGAACATAGGCGTTATCTTTTTTTCTTTATAAAATTGCAACTTGGAATTATTCAATACAATAACGTATAGTTCACAGTTCTGGCAGGCGTTACTAGATGTGACATACAGCCAGGTGAGTTCATAGACAAATGCAAGTCTATTAAAAAAAAAGTATGACAGAATAGATTTATTACATAACGAGCGGTCACATTAGTAGAACCAGTTTTATTCATTAGCATCGAGCTAAATACAAATAAAAATAACTAAGAACAGGTACTTTACTAACTACAAATAAAGGAAAAAAATTATTATAATTATTATTATTAAGTAAAATATTGGGAACTAACTGTATAACATAACATAAAATAGGCATGTTATATTGCTAACAGTTACTTTCGGAAAAAAGAATAGGGATGTTTTTTTAAGAGGTTTTTAAAAAATGCCTTTATACCTTTATTTTATTTTTTGCTTTGTTCATTTCGTCTGTCGCAATGAGGTACGATTTTAACACGCTTTGGTATTTAGTGTGCTTTGTATGTAGTAGAATTAATAAATAACAGTTGTACATATATATCGTAATTTAATTTTGTATGCTATAAGTTGACAGTACTTATTTGCTGGAATGCAAATTATTATAGCAGAGATCTATGTTTTGACATGTGTTAGTGCGTTCGGAAACTCATGTTCTAACCTAATGCACCATATCTATTCTGCGTCTAATATTTTTGTGACGAAGATAGTGGGCGCACTATTTATTATGTTACTATGAAACGACTTTTGTTAGAAGAAATATTATTATTACCTAATACCGTGGTAGCTCTATTCTAATTTAGAAATGCGGCTTACGTGACACGCGGTTATCAAACAAAATTGCTTATCATATAAGCCACAAACGATTAAATCCTTAATTTAAACAGAGGACACAGAGCTATTGAAGGATGCCGCACTGATAATGTTCTGTAAAAACTTGTAATTAGCTTATACCACGGCCAAATAGTAAAGGGCTGTGTTTTATTTGTATCACTGTGGAAAGTGTAACGTTGAAAAAGGTCCGGTAATATTGGTTTTATCACCACAGAAGCGGCCGCGTTTGGTACTGAAAGCGGTAGATAAGACAATAATGAATGTGCCACTGGTCTTAACCTAAGCCCGTGTGTTTGCTTAGTCCAGATAATTGTTACGAGATAGGCATAGAAAGAAAAACACTTTTTTTATCTACTAATAAATTAAAACGTATTACGGTGTCTATTATAAAAAAAAAGATCTTTACAAAAATCATTATAATGACGACACAGGTGTGTTTTAAATCTACTGTTGACTGATAAACTTATATATAACATTTTTAAGAACATGTTTCAATCATTTGAATTATTTATATCTGGTTGAGTGTGTCCGTCATAATCCTTTGATACTTCTATTTTTATCCCCTAAGCAATGCAAAGCTGCTCGAGTGAAGTACCACACGGCCCGTTTCTCAGGCATATTGCAGTTTCAATCATACCACAAGCATTGTTCGTTTATTTTTATTATTTTCCACTCCCATTATAGCGTCTGAAAGAAATGCGCGACCATTATTCGAGCCGTTAAATACGACACCTTTCCACCTCGCGCGCTCATATTTCAATTTTAAATCGGCCCTTTAACAACTGCCTTATTAATGCAAGCCTTTTTTCACGCGGTGTTTGTGTAGGTGTTCGCATTGAGATCTGCTTTTTTTGAAATTGGAATGTTATTCAAGTCTCAAGAGATTACGTATCCGCTGGCGGTCTACGGTGACCTCGCAACCATCTAGAATCGATTTTACTTCTCGTCACCTAGCAATGCCTTAATGATCAGTCTGTGTTCTGCATATGTAATAATTTAGGAAAATGTATCTCAGAAACTTACATTGAAATTTAGAAGTTATTGTCGTAAGTTACATACATAGGTGTACTTGATGAAAAACATTAAGTATCACTCTCCTGTCTTCAATTATTAAATTTACGACTACCGAGCTTTCCTCGGTGTCTTTTAGTCGCTCAAAAACAAACAACGTCGTGTAATGCCATCTGTTGTTGTATAGCTAATAACAATGCATCAATACTTCAGGTACCGCAATCACAGTGAAGTCTATTCAATGTAATTTCTCGTTGATTAGCATCTAATATCACTGCATGAACATCCCTGAAAATATTTGAAATTAAAATTTTCTTAAGTTAGGTTGGTAGCAGATTTTTTGGTCCAAACAATTCTCCAGCATTAGATAACAACTCTAGAATGCAATAGAAATATTGTATTACAAGGAATATAGTTATTCGTAAGTCGAAATAAATGTGTATTAATTATCACAATATTTTGTTTCCAGGTACGTGCTTCGTCGGGAATCAGTCGAGCAAGTCTCTGTTGGCATTAGTCATTATACCTGAAGTGATATGTCTACTTCTTGGGAGCGTTTTCCTCGCGTCTGGGCTACGGGCTGTGCTTCAACGTCCCACACCAGTGCCTGCACCATCGGCGTTATTAAATTCGCCACCACCAACGCACCCCGACCAGAGTATACTAAGATTGGGAGCATTCGCCGCGCTGTATGCTGTACCGTCAGCTTGCATTCTCGCTACATGGGTGTACGAATACGCGTGGAGAGACGACTGGCTGGCAGCGCCAGTGCCGTCCACTGAACCCTCGACACAGCCGCAGCCGGCGTTCTGGGTGTTTCTGTTCAGAATATTCGCAACGCAAGTTCTCGGCGTTATGGTCTCCGTGTGGATAGCGACGCCGCGCTTGAAGGCTCTCTGGAGAAGGATCACTGGTCCAAGGAAAGCGCCGCTGGCGAAGTGCCCGTCCGGTCCCCCGCCCACCCCTCTGACACTTCACTGCTACGCGAGTCACTCACACTCGCTCACCCGACACCCACACAAGTACGCGACGTACAGACCGCCTCAACAGCAATCCTACAGAAAACCGAGGCATTACCACTATTCTGCCGGCGAAACTATTCTATGACACAGAGGGTTGAAACATCTTGAGAGATTCACTAAAAGGAAGGTTCTTAAATGGAACTTTTATAAGCATTTATATAATGTAAGGAATGTAAATAGAACTTAATGTTAAGTTATTTAAACAAGATAAGTGCCATTATTGCTTAGGAGAATAAGACCATTATACAATGTAAATATAATCACTATACATTTTTGGTTTTAGATGTTAATATTTTGTTGTTATGCTGATTAAAATGAGGCGATTTTAAATTCATGACCACAGTAGAAATATACGCTGTGGAAGCGTGAACGACCAGCATTTTTGTTAATTATCTATTCATTTGGATCATCGGTAAACCGCTTAAAATGAAACTGTTCACATAATTGTAAACGAAATTGAATTGAAAGTTATTTTTCATTTTAAATGGTAAAATGTTTCTATGTCCATACAAATCCAATATGTCCATTAAATTACATTAGCTTAACATTGTATTTTATTTCTATGAAAGTGTTTGTTTCATTTCAAAATAAATGTTGTGTAATATGTAATAAAATGCGTGTTGCCAATTTGTAAATTGTTTATATTTGTACATAAAATATTGTAAAAATAGTTACACGTGTAAGTCACTGGGATAGTTTTAAATAATGTTTCTTTTGACTAATGACTAAAGAGTTATTACCATAAGTGCAACCATTTTACAATAGATTATCTTTTTATAATTTTTAAAACCAAATTACATAACAATAATAGAATTTTCTGCATAAGGTGTACTGCCATATTTTAAATTAAAACATTGTGTTATTAATTTGATTATGAATCTTATAAACTAGTAGTAGAGATGTAAATATGAATATTTAATTTAAAATAAGTGTATTTAATTTAATTTTTTGAAAGGGAAAGCTTACACTTGTATTATAACCTACCCATAGGTATAAGTGGAATATAGTTGAACACAATCAATAGGTAATTGTTATTATTAATTATGATTATTTTATTTTAATTCCATGGCTGTCTTCAACCAGTGTTTTTTGTTGTATCAAAATGTTGCCAGTAATATTTAAGCGTTGTAGCAAACGAGTCGTTTTGTTATGTATATTGTTATATTACACAGTATACGTTAATATAACGTATTTAACATTAAAATAAATGTTTAGTGCTTTGTATATATAAAAGCCGCATTGATGCCCACCTCCAAGTTTGCCAAAATAGTTAAAGATGTGACCAATGTGTATGTATAGTATACTGCAATTTAATATTCTGTTAGTAGATGTAAACAATTGTAAATACATTTAAATATTTTCTGTAAGAATAAAACCTATTTCAGTACTGTATAATTGTATTTTTTTTACCTGCAATTTATTTTAATTGGCTACACAGTTTAAAATATTCTACCATACCACATCTCCTTGTGCCGACCTGCGCACTGGGGATGTAAAAAATAATTTTCATTAATCTCACAAACCTACTGCGTACGCGTTAATCTCTGAGCGAAATCTTAACGCTTTACGTATAAAATAATATCCAGATACAGTTGTATATGAAAATATCAGGCTTAATCAGTACAAACAACATAGGCACATATGTCTACAGTGATAATATTGGCACGTCTTTTCTATGGCTGTAGAAATATGTGCCTTAATATATAGATAAAGAGATGACTATGCTGTATGACATTTTGGAATTTCTCGTCGTCAAGGATTAATGCTTACTAGCAAAGGAATATGATTTATATAATATATTTTAATTTCTACCATAAACCTAACTGCTATTTGTACTGCAGTTTTGGGACCTAAAAGGCACGAGTAAGAGTAAGAGTGTTGTGGAATCACAGAATTACTAAATATTTTAACCGTCCTATATACGAAAAATGCTCTCATATTAGCGAAACACTACCCTTCTATACAATCCCTCATATATAATATAATTCGATTTTTTCTTGAATACAAATAGTGGTGTTTTAAATGGATCAAGATGTGGCATGTTACAAAAGTAAATTATTTTGATAATAAAATCATAATAATAAGAATTAAAAAGTGATAAGATACTCATGAGGCGAAATCCAGACGATGTAATGGAACGTAAATAACAAAGAACTGTCAGAATCAGAAATGTCACATTGTTCAATAATATTTTGTTTACATTTTAATTTTTGATTTCTGCCATGTATTTAACCAGAGTACAGTAATCCTGTATTAAGTTAATTTAGTTTATAATGTCAGCTTTTATTCATGTGTCTCGGTTATGTTATTTCATTAATGGAAGGTGAGCTTATAGGTTACATTCAAAATCATATGATTTTTTATTTATTTATTTATTTATTTATTTATTTATTTATTTGGAATAACAACAGCAAAGCCAATAACAGTTATTCACTATAACACGAAAAAAAAAACACTTAGGCTAGGGTAAATTAACTAAACTTATTTTGCATGCCTTAAAAACTAAATGCCTTAAACTTCATTTCACCACGGTTTCAGCAGCAGAAAATAAACATTGGAAAATTAAACATATCACCTAATTATTTGTTTCACGCTTTGTTTTTAATCACTTAAAAAGTTATTTTTTAGAACGAATTGTTTCAAACCATTACAAATACAAATATGTCGCTATACGAAAAAGTCGATAGAAGAGAAGTTAGGCATAGAAAAACCTAAGAGGCCGTTGAACCCATTCTTCAAGTTTATGACACAGATAACGCCAGCTTTACTAAACAAGATTCCAGGCATATCTACCAAGGAGGCTATTGTTTGGAGCTCCAAGCACTGGCAACAGGTGGATAGTGAGGTACATTGATAATAAACAATCTCATGCCACTAATAACTCTGGTACAGTAACACATTTTATAAACTGCTGGTTAAATGGCTTGGGTATTTATATGAATTGTCCGACAAATTCATAATTACTACCATTTCCACATACTACCACTTCCACACATTACAGACACTTCATTTTATATATATTAGAATGAATGTATAAAGAGACAGTTTTTCATCGGTTTTTAAATGTCTATTCATAAATGACATTAACCTGTATCTCTACCAATCTGCAAAGAGGAATATTTTAAGTTTAGAACTATTTACAGACAAAATCACGATTGGGGAAGGAGTATAAACAGGATTTAGAGGACTACCAGAAAATGAAAGTGTTGTATGATGCATCACTAACGGAACAACAGAAGGCTGATATCAAGAAGGCCAATCAACAGATGATAGTGACCAGGGAAAAAAGGAAATTAAAGGCAGTAAGACGATTGCTATTAGTCTGTGACTGAAAACTCCTTTTTTTTACACGAAAGTGACACCTGTACGTTGTTTGATATAATAGTTTTGTGTAGTCCAATTAATGAAAGAGATGAAACATTTTGTTATAGAAATTGAGAGAACTGGACAAGCCAAGGAAACCTATGTCATCTTATATCCTATATACTCGGTCGAGGAATGATGTTTTTCAAAGTGATAATTTAAAAGAGTACCAAGAGAAGGTACGGCAGGGGTGGTTGCATTTACCCCAAAGCGAAAGAGATAAGTTTGATAAACAAGCTCAGGATCTTATGGGGAAGTATCAGTAAGTCGTGGTACATTCCGAACTTCTATTTTCATTAATGCCTGTCTCGATGTTTGTGAATAGATTTCCCTTACCCGTTAACTAATTAAATTTTGAATATTGATTTATTAAGGAGAACTGAAGCAAAGGAGTTAGTTATACAGTCAAAACAAAATGTATATAAAATGGTTGATACTATAAACTATGGCTTCAAATTTTTTAATTAAATATATCTTGTTTGCAGATTCAGGGAGAATGATGTCTCCTTTCAACGTCACATACGACTATCAAACTCACTTTGTTGCAGATTTTTTCTAAATACCTATACCTTTCCTATATACTTACTTCTATAGAGAAGTGCATTTTACTCTATGGTACACTTTTTAATGGACTTTATTGAACTGTTGGTGATCAGTGTTCAGTATGGGAAAACCAAGGAGGGCTTCCAATACTATGAATTTCTTTTAAATATAATAAGCAAAATAAAACTCATAAGAACATTATTAGATGTATTTTATTTCAAAAATGTGTTACAAAATATAATTAAAATAAATCTTTTCATTTATTGAAACTATTCATAACAGCAGGAATTAAGCTGATTTATTTCAATTATAAGTTACATTACAAACATGGCGACTAAAACGATAAGCTATACAAACATAAAACAAGCTGATTATCATGAATATGAATATTATAATTGATTTATGTTACAATATTTAAAAAAAAACAACAAAACATTACAGACCTATTTAAGAAAATATTATCTTTGGTACCATTACCAGCTTAATTCACTGTTGTGTACATTATTGCCTATACTCGTTACGACCCTATATTCCTTGACAGTGTTCAGTATCGGAGGACATTAAGTTGATTACCTACACCATAAAGGTCAATACATCACATGTTAAGGGGGCATGTGGTGAACAGTGGAATTTTATAAACAATGTCTTGATGTCTATGGTAACAATAACATGGAGATAAAATTCCCCATATCAAGATCATAAACAAAGGTGTATGATGAGGTTAACAATTCATAATTCCCCTTGCATCATTAATTATGTCATTTATATCAGTGTTTATATTCCTATTCATTACACGTGTAATAGGGCACATGCCCTGTCTCCCCATTAATTTATTACAAAAGTTATTATATTCATCTAGTAAAAAAGCTACAATTAATGATAGGCGAAGATGACCATTCTTTGATAACTTTATAAATTTCAGTCACACAATTTTATGATGCTGAATAACAAGAAAAAACTTTGTAGAATTTGAAAGATATATTAAATCTTGTAAACAACATACATATAATATGCTAACTATAAATAAGAATGTAACAAAATTATATTACATATAAAAATCAGCATGTTTATGATGTTCTAAACGAGTGTAGCTATCAATATAACCTAAAATGTATTTATTAATATATACGATAGAAGGAAATACAACATGTCCAAAATACTTTTTACTATACAAATTTAACCAAGCTAACTAATTTGTCACCCTTACATTACAATAAAATACCCCAGTATAAATTATCAACGGTCTAACATAACTAATTTGGCTATATTAACAATACAAAATTCCTTTACTATTTATTTACAACTTACAAATTTTTATAACTAAAATGGCAAAATGTGACTAAAACTCACACATTGTCACATGTCATTACTTATTAATATCATAAAGGCACAAGCAATCAAAACTATTGGTAGTAAGTATATTGTAAATTTAACAATCCTAGCCTGCTTTTTATAGAAACTTCAGTCACAACAACACCCTAAGCTGACGTAAATGTTTTATATATAAGCAATTAGTAAACAGGCATAAAATCTATCCATTGTCAAGGGTGTCTTGTAACCCCAATTGTTTTTTCTCAATCA
Organism: Agara epimachia; assembly: GCA_018245295.1. Lineage (NCBI taxonomy): Eukaryota > Metazoa > Arthropoda > Insecta > Lepidoptera > Hesperiidae > Agara > Agara epimachia. The sequence continues at coordinate 1,988 of DWMP01000091.1, read as the reverse complement.
ATTTTATCCCACTGTTGGACATTGTTCTCGTTTCCAAATAGGAAGTATTATTTATTCAACTTCAAAATGCTGTATAGTCACAACACGAGTTCAATAGGTGGTGTTCACAAGATGCTTTTTTGTATGGTTTTCTATATAATTTGATTATAGACAAATCATACGATCTTGCTATTTATAGTTGCGATATAGTGATTTTAGGCTAAATTAAAAACAAAACAATAGTACTATAATAATATGTAACACTTGCCAATAGAACAACATCTAAGCATTGAATGTGTGCAAAAGTGAGAAATGAATTTTCATTTGTCCAGATATTAAACAACTTAAACTCACTCTCTGTTGTACAATACTTTACAAATTTTCGTCTTATGAGACTTCAAATTAATATTGCACTTAATTTAAACGCAATGGACAAAATGTCCATTATATGTCCAAATACATTTTATTTTATGCTGACCCATTGGACTATATTTTATGTTGTATCTTGATTTTACAAAAATATCAACTTATTTGAAAATCCCAGATATTACTAAACAGAGTATTTGTTTATAAACCAACATTGTAGGACTGGAGACTGATTTGTTACAAATTTGTAGTTTCATGTTATAATTCTAAACAAAACTATTTATGGTAATTAAAAATGATTGCATGCAAATTGTGGTGAATAAGTAAATGCAAGTGTCTTGTACTGCTATACTCACCCAATGCAGAACAGACATTAATTTAATTGTGTGCTGTGAAGTCATTCCATTTAATAACATTAATACATTAGCATATTTGGAATTCTCCTGTTTAGGAAAAAATATTAATTTCGTTGTCGTATATAATACGAGAGGCAGAAAAAAGAAAGTATTATCAAATTCTATTACAGATATACTGTGAAGTAGTTGAATCAATATTGATATTAAGACTAAATCATACTTGTAAGTGGTTAGTTTCTCAAAAAACGATGTTTTTGACGTTTCGAGATTTGGAAATACAAAAGCTGCCGAGTCATTAGTAATTTCTTGCTCACCAAAGAAACTTTCTTCAGAATTGGTATCCGATAAAATGTCATAGGATATGGGTTCGGTATTGGTGATGCCGTTGTTCATAATATCTCTGACTGGAGTATTTTCAATTGGTGTCGCTTTAATTTCACTGTTTTGTGGTGCAATTGAAGCTCTAACAACTGTAGGCGCAACTTCTGAAAGAAACATTTGTTTATTATTAAAAAATTCTAAATTATGTAATGATCTGTAATTGCATATTTATGTACATTACCCGTGCAACATTCATTGTTCGTAATATTAGATATAAGTTGCAGCCGATTTTGGGAATTTTCTAATATTCTCTTTCTACGAGCTTCTCGACGTGCTAGCGCTGCATCAGCCATATTAGGGTTTTGACAGTTAGTTGTTTGTTGCCATTTATAACAAAAAACCTGGCTTTTAATATGTCCATTACCACTTAACATAAAGAGCTTATAATCGTACAATTTTCTAATACTGAAAAATTAACAAAAAACAAAATTAGGTATCGTAAAATTATTTCAATTTCAGATAAATAGAAACAACGATATTATTAAATCATAATGAAATGAGACTTGAGAGTGATTGAACAAAACGTTATTATAATTATCTAAACATACGGAAATTAAGTTTAAACGTAAAATTGCAGTTTGTACATTCAGCATTTTGATATTTTTGATTTATTTTAATACTTATTCGATACCTGTAGGCTTGCAACACTTTCATAAACATTACATCCTGGTAAATATAAATAATAATAAAAATTCATGTAAAATTTCAGTTTACATATTTATTTATTAACTTTTATTCAATATATCAATTCTTAAATTTAGTTGGAAGGGCTTAGAAGGATAACAATATAAGTAAAAATTATAGATACTTTTCCAACCGGAAGTTTGTAAGCTGTCGTCGAAGAGGAACGCTGAAGGAGGATTGTTGTTTGGCGCCTTTACGGAGGCCGGTTGGATTTTCTTATAC
>DWMP01000090.1:0-12187 GCA_018245295.1 Agara epimachia | reverse complement strand
GTAACATCACGCCTGTAATCCCCTAAGGGGTAGGTAGAGGAGTGTAGTACACCCCCACATTATTTGTATAATTAATTAAAAACCATTAAAATCTGAACAGAATATGAAAAAAGTATTTATGTATGTAATCTTTTAATTGTGATTAAATAAACATATTTTTTTGTTATTAATAAATAATATAATCGCTAATAATCAATTATATAAAAGTCAACTGAAGTTTATTTACAGTAAACTTGTCAAGTATATTAATGTACTATTTGGGATTCAGAAGCTCAGCATCCGTTAGTGTTTAAAAATGTTGTTTCATATTCCACATCATTACATTTACTTAAAAAAGAACAAAGTTTATCTGTGTTTTGGCACAAATAAACATTTATTTGCGCCCAAACGCAGATAGATAAACATGTTATTTTTTGTTATCGCAAAGTTCATTGGCACCTCAAATAGGAAGTAGGAATACCAGGAGCACATGAAGCAAGATGAGTTGACAGTCGGTCGATAGTGTGATGCACGCGGCGGAGTGCGGGCGGCTGTGTGCGTGCGGGGTCGACGCAGGAGCGATTACGCAAACCGAGCTGCCCCGAGGAGCGAGGTCGTTGGCAATGGACCCGGTTCAATGTCACCAAATATATCACCGCGCGGGAAACGCCGCGCGCGCATATTTGATACTTACATAATATTACGTGTTACTAGAGTACCTATGATTCTTATGTGAACTATCGACATATTTAGATATTTGATAATGATATTGTTAACAGTGTTGCAACTGAACTGTTTTCCATTTTCTGAGAATTTTTCCGCTTAGTTAAAATGAATGATTAAGGCTTAGACATCGCCACAATAAATCAAAAAATTATATCAGTGGCATATTTGTGAGTGAATATGTTCATTAGTTATGAAGTTGGAGTTTTAAAGTAAGCAAGACTTTTTGAACCTCTACTCGATCTTTAACCTTTGTTCATCTCGTAAATAGAAACATAAGGTAATTATATCATTGACAAAATGTAAATATATCTACAATAACTGACGTACATTCAAAGTTATATTAATTAATGTATATTTAAAACATTACCACTGTCAAAGTGTAAATACGTGAGAATATTTAAGTAAAAAAAATTCAACATGCTCAAAATCTCTTAACAGTATTAAAATGTATTTAAGATATAACATTTTTAACCGATAATCACAACTTCGAAAAACTAGGACAATATTGCAAGTCATCGGATAATACGTTAGACAAAGTATCGAGCCGTCTCGCGCGCGCTGTACGGCCGCGCGCCTGACCGGGTCGTTGACCGCACTTTTCGGCAGGCACTCCGAGTTTCAGCTGTAACGCAATCCTGCACTCACACACGCGCTGCTGCATCCCGTGTACACACGCCCACAGTTCTATTAAAACTGGATAGTTAGTGTTAAAAGGCGCCAGTACAACATCGCCGTGTTGAACAGTTGGCACCTGTTTCGACGTTACTACGATAGTAATTTTAGATTAAGTCATTCAAACGATTGGCGATACCATAGTAACTGCACCCCGCACGCACACAGTGGACGCTGTGCCGACGCGCACATGAAAACGTTCCGATAGTAAACCGGAAAACCATTGTCGATATGTCGCTTTAACCGCATTTAATCACAAGATTCACACATGAAGCTGGTAATTAAGGTTCATTATTCATTTTAAATATAGTTTTATTTTGCGTTAGTTATATGTATTTAACAGTTATGGCAGCTACATAAGAACGAACAAGCGCTTAAGAACGCGAGAATATTAAAGAATACGTATGTGCGTTTGAAACTATGATTTGGTGAGCGATATTCTTTAGTATGAAAAAATATCCCCTCAATTCACCAACTGATAACCGATATTACCGACTATAAATATATTACAATAGTTACGTATTAAGTCTCTGATATCATAATCAGAGGGTCTCATTATAGTAAAGTGACCAGTGCATTCGATAAGTTAAACACGGCACTGATTTTTTTTTATTACTAAACGCATAACTCCACAGATTTGTCCGTCCGTGCCTTTTTTAAGTGAAAAGTTTTCTTTGCTACATCTGCTCACACGAATCTGATTACAAAGCTGCAACTGCATGTCAGTTTCTCGAATTTTTACGAATGTAGAGGATGATATAATATTTTAAGCGACGAGAAGCATTATAGCTGGATCGTGGTAATGTAGAGCCATTATACTTTGTGTCGCAGTGAATTGAGATATGTAAAACAAAACTCTACCGCGACTATTGGTGCTGTTACCGCTTTTACAGCTGTTGTACTGCGGAAATGCAAACATTTTGATAATAAATGATGACCGTATTACCACAAGACATCTTAGCTTTTGTGTCTATCATTTAGATGAAATAAATAATAGTCAAAAATAATTCAATTTTGCGTCTTTCATTGCTTTTGTGTATCGCAGTGTCAGCATCTACGGTCCTTTGAATGGCATTGTGTCAATATCTCCGCTAACTTTTACAGCTCATGCAAAAATATTTGCAGGACTGTTTCTATTTCTACCCACGCCCATGGTAATGTATGTGAGAGATGTAAGTGTCGTGGGAAAATACCCCAACAGAATAGCAAGCGGCAACAAACGATACAGCCACTTAGTATTCCTATTTTCCTCACGCTATTCCCATTTTTCCAGTCCACGTTTGCCTAAGGCAGAAGGGGGACATGTGACGCGTGATCTTGTGGTGGAAGGTAAAAATTAGTGAATTACATCTTCTTTATATATACACACCACCGATTGACAGACATCTTAATCCAACATATCGTGGGCGTGATGAGTTTCGTGCAATTGAGACAATATGTTACGTCCAGTACACTTCATTTGAGGTTAACGATTGCAAGGTTAGTTTTTTTTGAGTTCATTTGAGGTTAACGATTGCAAGTCAGAGGTGCGTGCCAGGACCGAACCCAGACTGCGGAGCGGGAGGTACAATTTCTAACCACTAAGTTATCACAGCTTGTATGTTACAACACGCCATGTAAATTGCTTGTATTTGATATGAAATTCAACATCTCTTGTCTATCGAACGGATACATCACCGAGACGAGTGGTCTCTTCACCTCACCTCTCGAATCCGAATTTAACGATTTTTATTGCATTCGAAGCAATTCAAATATGGAAAGAGTACTTTTTTTTTGTCACGCTAAATCATTACCAACATGTGAGCCGCCTTAAATTGATACGAAAGAATTATTCAATTCGAAACCACTTACATCGGTGCCCGTTATAAAGATCTCGACGGAAGCCCTTTGCATATTCATAATGCACAAGGATGTATTTTAACCAGGTCATTAGCTTTTCGATACTTTGCATATTATAATAACCACCTACAGATATGCGTGGGAACGCTTACAGTGCCGAGAAAATCTATAAGACGTAACCAGCTAAGGACGTAGGATCAGTTTTAATTTATAGCACATAGTTGTGAGCATTGGCATTTTCTGTAACGGTTTTAGCTTCAAGTGAAAATGGTGTTATCTTAGCTATCGTTAGTTTTACGAAGATGTTGTTATGACTTTACTTCGTGTTGGTTAACAACAATGAAATGGATAGTCATAGCATCGTTAACGCCGTGGCGCCAATCGTATTATTACTAAATTTCAAACAATATGAACAAATTAAGAGAGGTCGTTAAATCGTTTCAAGGATTTTCTTTGAACTATTTTAGTGGGTGACGAACATAATATTGTTCCACGTCTCGTGTTTCCACAGCAATTGTAAACAAGTGTTAATTAGAATATATTGAAGTTAAGTCATAGCCATACAGACAATAAAATAGCCTTAACAATATGTATATCAATTTCTACGTCTATATATTACTTGCTTCATTAAAATAACAATGTTACTAGTATCCAAAGGCAAACGTAACTCTTAACGTATAATTATAGTGTAATGAAAAAAATAAACCGATAAAAACAATTAAATGACGAAAACAGGTTTTTTCACCATCTGTTCTGTTCGATAAATATATTAATGTTGATAAATATTTTTTTTATCTCAAAACATTTTTTTTTCATAGTATACATTTACAGAGTCTGTGTTCAGAATTAGACCATGTCTCTTATGAAAACGATTATGTGATATTATAAAAACTTTTATATCGAATACTTGAATATTGTATCCAACGAGGCTTTGTTTTATTATTTATTTATTTATTTATTTATATATTCTTTATTGTACACCTTTATAAAATAAAAGTCACAAAGGGCGAACTTAATGCCTGATGGCATTTTCTGCCAGTCAACCCTGGGTGGATGGAGAAAGTATGTGGCAGGTGTGCAAAGCTACATAAAAATATATAATATATAAACATAATATATATAAACATAATATGTATAACATAACGAATATATAAGAAGTATGTAGCTAAATAATATGAAAAAATAAACATACATAGAAGTGCGTAACAATAATATGATATACACATATTCTTACAAATAAATACAAACAAATAACAGAATTTTGAATAAATAAATAGATTTCTTAGTCACCTTGATCCAGGAAATGCTCACGGATGAGGTTTTTAAAGCGGTTCTTACTGGGCGCTTTTCTTATCTCAACGGGCAGGGAGTTCCAGAGTAGTGCTGCCTGAACGCTGAATGAATAGTGTAAGAAATCACTAGCGTGCAATGGAATCGACAGGAGGAGATTGTTAGACGACCGAAGTTCTTTCCCATGTGTAGAGAAGCAGTATTGGAAGCTGTCCTTCAGGTAAGGCGGAGAAGTTGGATCGTTTAAGATTGAATACAGTACTAGGAGGATCCTAGAGCGCCGCCTCTGACGAATAGTAAGCCATTTTAATTTATGACGGAATTGAGAAATGTGGTCATATTTTCTAAGGCCGAAAATGAAGCGAATACAATTGTTGAGGAGACGCTCCAGCTTGTTAAGAAGTTCTTCGGTCAAATCTGGGTAACAAACATCTGCGTAATCAATAGATGGTAACAAGAGAGAATTTACAAGCATAAGCTTTGTTTCAACAGGGAGAAAATGTTTTAAGCGATAAAATGAACGCAGAGTTGCATTGACTTTGCGACAGACCTCGACCACATGCACACGCCAACTTAATTTCTCGTCAATGTACAGGCCTAAATTTTTGACATGTTTGCTAAGCGGGATTTGTGTGTTATTATAGGTGATCGCTGGCAGGGCCACATAGTCAATCTTAGCCAGTAGTTTTGGACTGCCTATAAGGATCGCCTGACATTTAGCCGGATTGACTGATATGCCATGTTGTACAGACCATTTGTATAAGGCAACGAGATTTAAATTAATATGGTCTATTGCCGAATGAAGATCATCCGCTTTGGCTTGAGAGTAGAGCTGCAGGTCATCGGCATAGAGGTGATACGAACAGCTAATGACGGACGAGATGGAGTTAATAAATAAAGAAAATAATAAAGGAGATAGAATGCCGCCTTGAGGCACGCCAGACTTCAGGTGTTCCCATTCCGATGAGGATTGACCTATTTTTACAGATTGCATGCGGCCTCGAAGATATGACGAGAACCATTCAACGACTGTAGGGGAGAAGTGTAGAGTTGAGAGGATGGTAAGAAGGATATCGTGGTCGACTGTGTTAAAAGCGTTGGAGAAATCGACAAGCACCACCACTGTAAGCAATCTTTTTTCCATGCCTTGTCTTATGTCATCTGTGACTTTAAGGAGTGCAGTGGCAGTGCTGTGTCCAGAGCGAAACCCAGACTGATACATACTCATCAGGTTATGTTTCATGATATGACAGGACAGTTGCTTGTGCACACAGCCTTCCAGAAGTTTTGATAAGAAAGGGAGGATACTTATTGGTCGGTAGTGATTGGGAAGTGAAGGAGAGAGAGTTTTGGGTAAGGGTCGCACAAAAGCATGTTTCCAAAGAGTCGGATACACACCGGAAGATAAGGAGAAGTTTACAATGTGTGTAAGAACAGGGAGCATAATATCAAGGATGTTAAGGATCATGGTCCGACTCACATCATCATACCCCACAGCCTTCGATTTGGTAGAAAGAATGGTCTTTCTTACCTCGTTCTCGTTGACAAGTGTGAAGTGAAAGGGTGGAAGAGAAGTACATTGCATTGAGACAATAGAAGCGATGGTTTGAGAACGGATCGCATCGTCCAGCGGCGAAGCAGAGATAAAATGACGGTTTAAGTCGTCGAGACTAAAGGAAGGACTGCAATCCAGCGGGGGCGCTTTACACACACCAAGAGATCTAATGAATTTCCACATAGCAGCGGGAGAAGAATTATTGATATTAGAATGGATATAGCGGCGTTTAGCTATTCGCACCACCTGGTTACACCGATTACGAGCTTTCTTAAAGGCAGCCCAGTTCTGGTCATTACGCTGTCTTTTAAATAAGCGAAAAGCACGGTCTCGCCTCTTCATCGCCATTCGGACTTCATCATTAATCCAGTGTGCTGGAGGTCGCTTTAGTCTAACGCTATGTAACGGAGCATGAATGTCGTACAAAGCATGGATATTGTGATTTAGAAACGATATTTTATCGTCGATTGAAGATAACTCGGCTATTGAAACAAAACTCATGGCAGAAGCATCTCTCCGTAGTTGTTCAAGATTCATTTGCAAGAAGCTGCGTACCTTCACGACAGCCGGAATAAGTTTGGGGGCTTTTACTTTATAAGACAAATAAATAAGATCATGACGTGAAAATCCAGAGGCAGAAGTCTGCCCATAAGTCTCAATATGCTCCAGTGAAGCTGAAATCATTAGATCAATCCACGAGTCATCGGTTTCGATGTTGTGATGGGTGGCCATTAAAGGAAGAAGTTTGAAATCAACCGACTCAATAATAGAATGAAGTTTAAGAGTTTGCGGAGTACTTTTTAGCATATCCGTATTAAAATCACCCATAATCACGCAGTGAGTGTACTCAGATCCTAACATCTCAAAAACTGATTCCAAGGCTACAAAGTAGTCAATAGAAGGAGGACAGTACACCACGCCAAGACCTACCTTGGTGCCCTTAATGTTGAGTTCAAGAAAAAGGTACTCAGGGGAGGCTGTATCGCAGGTGGCGGAGGTGAGAATAACTTTATGCTGAATGGAAGCACGAAGATAAATCGCCACACCACCGCCCCTTTTCCCTGCGCGGTCGTTTCTAATTAAAGTAAAGCCAGAAAGAGGAAATAACGCAGAGTCTAAGGAAGGCTTTAGCCAGCTTTCAGAAATTAAGATAGCATGTAAAACATTAAGAGGAAAGGCAGCTTCCATTTCTGAAAAGTGGCATGGAACACTTTGAGCATTTATGTGACATACATTTAGGTGGTTACTGCAATTTGAAAATATGCTGGTCAATTGACTATGTAAAGTACCGACACCATCATCCAGAGAGCTATCGCAAGAGTGATAAGAGTGATCTGAACTTACAGAATAAAATGAGTCGTTATCTGACATAATTAAATCAATAAAAATATAATAATACAGGAAATATATGTAAACTAAATAAATAATAATTAATATGGTATATATAATATTAAAGTGTATAAAAAAATATGAGGTTCCGCCCAAAAATTCATATTCATGCACCAGACCCATCAGTTGACTGTTCACACAACTACATGCATTAAACCAAAAACACAGGTAATGTTACAAGCCTTACAAATTAATAAATGAGAGTAAAAAATAATAATAATAAAGATAAAATACAATGAAGACTGACTGATTCATAAGAATGCCAGAAAAAAAAAAAAAAAAAGATAACAACGAAAAATTCAAAAGCAAAAATAAAATAACAGTACTAATAAAGAGCTTAAACATCAATACACCTACTAACGTCAGCAAGTTTATCCTGCATATATTCCAAAAACAAGGATTAAAAATAGATGAAAACAAAAATCAAATATAATGATTAAGGGGATTAAAATTTAAAACAAAAAACAAAATACATATCTCTTGTCTATAAACTGAACGGATCGAAAATCCATTCGAGATTCTGATAAATGTGTCTAATATCAATTTACACGGAAATTGATGTTTCATATTACTAAGATAAAAAGTATGAAAATATAAAAATAAAATAAAAATGAAAATAAACATTACAATATAAATGCAGGTATAAACTAAAGTCACAATTTAATCGCAATTTTCAACGTGTGGGTCGTCGACTATAATATAAAGCGATTGTTCACGACAAGTGGACCGTCGACTGTGACGTCTAGATGTTATTGTTATCGTGACAATGACAGGTGATGGCAAAACAAATGACGGATTAGTAGGTGTTTTTAAAAAATGTAACACAATAATCTCATGGAGGTATTGACAAAATATCAATAAAATAGAAGGTAGTGTAACAATTTCCAGATATAAATTATGAGTTACCGTCAGGAAGTAGTATGCATACAAAATAAAAACGATACAATGTTTGTAAACAGTATTAGCTACTTCCTTACAACTGGGCGTCTAACTCTTTTGAGATCTTCACCGGACTTGCTTTCTGAACGAAATTTTGACCTGACCGCCGGCGGAGGAACAGGGGGCTGTCGCATGTTCGGTCCCGGCCTAGTCCCGGAGCTTCCAGGACTCTCACCAGACCTGATGGGCGAGTCATCACAAGGAAACCGAGACATAACAGCATCTAGCTCCTCGTCAGACACAACTCTCTCACGGCCACCACTGGGAGTCTTGATGTTTATAACGCCATCAAATGACCAAACATTTCTCACCCCATAGTACCTCCGGGCTCTTCCTAGAACTAAGTGCCTGGACCGAGTGAGAAATTCAGAGAGTGATACATTGGTGCCTTTCAATTTGGCTTTCGACTTCCAAACCTCAGACTTACTATGATGATCACGAAAATGCAGCAGAACAGGCCTGACATGGTCACTATCTTGTAGTCCGAGCCGGTGACAACGCTTGAAGGAGGCACCTGTGATGTGTGGAAGGCCGAGCTGATTATGAATGAGATTCAGAACCTCAGTTTCAACATTGAGTTCGGCGCTTTCAGGGATTCCCTTAAATAAAAGGATTTTCTGCCGCTGCCTCATATCCATTGCATCAACTGCTCTCGTGCAATCATGAAGCTGTTGGTGAAGTAGTTGGAGCATATTCCCGACAAGCTCCTTGAAGGCTCTAAATTCATCAGCCAGCTGAATCAGCGTTGGATTAGACCCCAGGCTTGCAGCTTTGAGGCGGTCCTCAAACTCAGCCATTTTTCGTGTCCAGGCTTGCTCCAGATCCGTCACATTTGTCATTCTCAGTGATAAAATAGGTGGACTTGTAATAGGTGCCAGGAATGCAGTGAGTGTTGTGAAAATTAGTGGTGAAGCTATGGGCTGGTGCAGGTAATTTTACTTATTAAGAAATTCTTGCATTTATTATATATAAAAACTCCACAAAGACTCAAACTATTGTAACTTTGCAAAATATACAAAATCAATGTTTATATATATATTTAATTATTAAAAGTTATAGAGCACTCAAAAACAGCTGTTTGATATTCTACACCTACCCACGAAAAATATGTGCGGTCACGTCACGAGGGCGGTGAACGTCTTCTGCGCTGGAAACTCCACCAGCACCGTCAGCGGAATTGCTATTAAATAGGAATAAAGCGAGGTCGCCAGGGAGTCTCCGCTCTGCAAACGATGGCCATAATATCTTAGAAAATGTACATACAGTTAGCAAATCACTCGTCTCTAACACACGTATTGTACTTACAATAGTGAGCACGGAGAAGGCGGTGAGCGTGGGGCGCGACGCGGACACGGCCATGTTGACGCACCAGTGCACCATTAGCACGGCCAACGACAGGCGCCCCATGGCCCGCCAGCCGCGCCACGCGAACGCGCGCCGCAGCCGACCTGCGCCGTGCCCGGCCCGGGATCAAGATCTCTTCTCTATCGCCATCGATTATGTCATTGCTCTAAATTTTACTCCGAAATTCTATTCCGATCATTTCCGGTGAGTGTTATTATCGATCTACAACGACTGGCTTGTGTCTGCTTGTATAAACAATGTGTAATAGAAGGTTGAAGTGTTTTGTGATGATCCTGTATTTAATGAGACGTGAATGTGCACTTTGTTGGAAGGACACAATTTTGAGTTCGCGCTGTTTACCGGTCGGGCGCCGAAGTCGAGCGATTCGCAAAGTTAGGGCCGTTACTAATCCAGGACGCTACTCACTGTCGATGTTATTAAAGAAGCCCAGCAGCATGAGAGCGGCGAGCAGTCCCAGCACGGGCCGCTCCACGCCCGCGTGCACCGCCGCCAGCAGCGGGGAGGCGCGCGCGCGGAACGCGTTGCCGCCCAGGATCCAGGCGACGAACAGCGGCAGCGACGCGTGGTGCAGCCACACCAGCCACTGGCGGTGAATAATATAATAACCCGATCCGTTAGAAAAACTTGCGTTCGAATTCATGGTCGAATGAGAAATATTGAATAAGATTTTACAGAATTCTTGGATCGATCCTTAATTTACCATTGATGACGTACAAATGCTATACGTATGTATTTTAAAATTAATTCTAGTTAGATAATGTGAAGATAACATAATGAAATGTATATAAAATTGAAATCATCGCTACAAACTGTCAAATACGATGACCACGGTTGTGTTTTACCTTGTGTTTTGTGATCTTGTAACCACGTTCCTGTATTTCAAAGTGAACATGTCCAAGAAGGAGACCCAGGAAGCACGACGGAAGACTTCCCCACGGCTTTATGTAATATTTGGAGAACGATGATACTCCGCGGAATGTCACTCGAACATTCCTGGAAAACCAAAATCGAAAAATTCAGAATACAAATGGGTAAGTGTAGATCATGCACGTTATTTTACTCTGAATGTCTTATCCGGTAGAGATCACCGAGTATAACCAGCCCTACAAGTCCCGCCTAATTTCCATCCAAAGATACCTCATTGTGTTCTCAAATTTCCGGAACCGGTTCTACTGTAACAAATTAAAAACATGGAATTGAATATTCAACGTACAAACAGCCAAGACCGGTACTCACTCGGGGTCCATAATATAAAGAAGCGCTTTCCAATCGAACGCATACGCGAGGCCGATGTTGGCGAGCGTGGCCAGCACAACCAAGAGCGTCAGGAGCGGTATCGCCAGCTGCTTTCTGTTCACTAGCCACAACATTAGCACTACCGCTACTACGTACAGCTGCATGTCCACTGCCAGGAACCTGGATGGACAGATTTAAAACGGTGAAATGGATGCTACCAAAACTATTAAAATAATCTCACTCGATCCCCATCAATATCTGCATAAAGAATGTTTTGATTTTCATTGTAATTTGCAGGTGACGGGTTACGGCAGATAGATGCTTATAGGCACGATGCGCTTTACTTTATTCTTTAAATGTAGTTCTTCACCATCGGCGTCATTACTGATCGTTTATAGATATTCACAGTTTGCTCTGTTCACATAGCATCCGGTACCGGCAAATGCATTTAAACCGGTTTATTTTACTTTCAACCTTTTACGATTACATCGACATAGTACATGTAGCGGTCTACAGACGCGCTGCCGCTGACTTTATCATCGGCCTCGAATAGATGACCGCTAAGAAAAAAACAGGTTTGTTTTAGGTTCGTTAAGGTGTGATCGCCGTCTAAAATTGTTTAGGGTGGTAATCAACTTTGGGGAGAAATTCTCAAATACAGCTTTATAGATCAATGTATGATGGTCTCGCCGGGTTTTCCGTAATGTTCTCCTAGGTATGTGAAGGTAGCCAATGCGCAGTCAGCCAGAAGCCGTTAGAGTACACTAAAACCTTCAATCTGCTCATGATATAACAATAACGCATCCAGCTTGGAAGAATAAAAGGGTTGAAAACAAATCTCACCAGGTTTGTAACAAGCAGTGCTCATCCGTTTTATAGAAGTTATGAAGAAACAGCGTGTGCGCCCAGAATTTGCTGCGGCAGACCTGGCTCTCCGCGCCCACGATGGCGGGCCACTGCGGGCCCTCCGACGCCAGCGGCCACCACGTCGCCGCATACCCCACCACCAGCAGGTACACTGGCATTAACCTACAATGTCAGATAAAATAAACATACTCGTGTCTCGATACCGACGATATCAGAACTAAGTAAACCAGCCCCATTTAATGTCGACAACGTCTAGCCCGAGCACGAACTTTACCAGAGTTGCTAATGTAAAGGTATCGATGATATGACACATTGACATTACGTTTACAT